>VDFB02193867.1:707496551-707709928 GCA_007258455.2 Sequoia sempervirens | reverse complement strand
CAAATATAATTTTTTATTCATCCAACTTCTTATGTCTTAGGGTCATTCTTCCACTATATTTCCTCTAATAATTAGGAAAAACCATTACAAAAATTACTCTCTCTACCTCTAATAGCTAGAGATATTTTCCATCTATTTTTTTTTAATAGTGAAGTCCCTTTCATGAACTAGTATGATATTATATTATCTATCTCATGATGACCTTGGGGAAATCACTAGCTTATGTCTTGCAAGTGAATAGGCATAAAATATAAAATTTCTTAGTTGTCTAAGAAAATGAAAATTATGAAATGGTGTGAAGGGTTAACTATATAGAAAGTGAAATAATGCATCATCATGTGGCATATCAATATTTTCCACATCATGTGATAATGCTCCATCTAGACACAATAAAGAGTCATTGTGAAAAATCTTTCACTACTTGAAAATATCAATAATAGGAATACTAGTGATAATGTATGCCACTCCAATTGGTTGGACACATAATGTGGAAGTAATTAGAATTGATGCAAAAATAATAAACAAAAAATAATGTAATCTAGAAGGATAAACATGCAAGCATTTGCATCATGTGAAATGAATGTCAAGAATGTATCATGTGACCATTGTATAGGTAAGTATCAAGTGACAGGCATGAAATTCTTATAGACTAGAAACATGGGCATAAAGCAAGTAACCCCTAACATTGGAAAATAAAAATTAGATATCAACATGAATTAAGTTATCCCAACATGGGAAATGAAAGTGGTTATGTGTTTGGAAATGGGAAACAAACTCATGTAGATATATAAGGCACTAGGTTAGGCATATGCTTCCAATGTGTTCTCCAAGTGCATGAACACACAATAGTCTTGAGGTAAGGCCATAGGTCCTTAGTGGTATTATAAATTTGGGAACATAATATGAAGGTTATTTTGGGAACATGTGATGCCTATCATGGGAAAGAGTGGATAAAGTAGGTTGAGCTTGCAATCTAAAGATATAGCTCTAGGTATAAGTTAAGGTAATGAAATCACAAATAACGTGGAGGATGAAATAATCCTTTTGAATAAAATGATATGTCTATGGAAGCCCAATGTGAAATGAGGAAGGATGATTCCCCCCATTCTAATAGGATACCTCTAATCTAGTGTGATATGACAATGGATTATAAAAAGTGATGTATAAGGAAAAATATGAGGATCATAAGAATGCAATCTAAATATGGAATATGTGTAAACATGAGTAATATAAGCATAAAGATGCATAAAAAATAAGACATAATTGAGGAAAAATGTGAAATTAATGTGGTTATACATGGATCATAAAAAATATTCTAATGATCACATAATTTAAATTAGCAAAGTATTAGGTAAATGATCAAATCAAGTGGAAAGCATACAAAAAGGAAAGGGTATAATAGAGCATGATAAGGATGTGAAAGATGTAATTAATAATAAAGGTATCAAGGAAGGAAATGAGGTAGAAGAAAATTCCCCAAAATTGGGGGAAGGTAAGAATTTAATTAAATATAGAAGGTGAAATGAGTATGTGAATCACAAAAGTAAGGCATAAAGAAGGTGAAATTGTAAAAGGAAATGAGGAAAAGCACAAGAATGATATTTAATCTATAAGAATATAAGTGTATACATTGCAGTGATGCTCATATATCATTGAACACATCTTGGAGGTTTAACCTCATCTTATAAAGATCATCCTAGTCCTAACAAAATACATGTTTTTCTTCAAAATTTTTTGCTACTTGTTCTTCTTTACTAGCATTTTTTATTATACGTGTTTCATCTTTTTAGCCCTTCATACTAGGAATAAACACATGATCCACTCGTGAACTATATTAGGCATCTCTTTACTCACCCAAATTTCTCTCTTATTTTCTTGTGGTTGTGGTGGAATGGTTGACATTTGATGCACCATAACTTCTTTCTTTGAAACCCAAGTAATCTTATGTGTCTAAAACATATTTTGTTGTATCAATTTTACTTCTACTTTAGTTTTTTCTTTTTATCATGAATATTTTGTGGCTATTTATGGTCCTTAGAAGGAACACCAACTCCATTTTGATTTGTTATTTTATGATTTTTCAATTTTAATATCTTTAGGATTTTATAGAATTACTTCACAAGCCCATCTCTTTTTTATTATCCCTATTTATTGCTAATAGTGCATGTAATTTTATATGTTTCATGAAAATATTTTTCTATATAGTATGGATTTTCCTTGGGAGTATGAATATATATAGCTAAAGTGAATGGCTTAACTCTACAAGGGTTTGATACAAATATCTATTATAATCTCAAGGCAAGCCCATAGGTCCCTAGTTGTATCATAAATTTGGGAGCATAATATAAAGATTATATGGGGAAGATGTGATGCATATCATGGGAAAGATTGGATAAATTAGGTTTCCCTTGTAATTTAAAGATGTAGCTCTAGGAATAAGGTAAGGTAATGAAATCACAAATAACATGGAAGAAGGCATGTCCTTTTTGATAAAAAGATATGGATATGGAAGCCCAATGTGAAATGATGAAAGGATGATGCCCCCCACCATTATAATAGGATACCTCTATAAGTTTGATATGTCAATAGATTATAAAAAAAAATGATATAAGGTAAAGTACAAGGATTATAAGCATGTAATCTAAATATGGAATGTTTGTAAACATGAGGAATATATGCATCAAGATGCATAAAAAAAAAGATAAAATTGAGGTAAAATGTGAAAAAAGTGGTTAGACATGGATCATAAAAAAATAAAAAACTTATAATGATGAATAAGGTAAAGTAAAAAAGTATTAGGTAAATGATCAACTAGAGTAGAAAAATAGGCAAAGGTAAGGGTATAAAAAAGCATGCAAGAATGTGAAAGGTGAAAATAAGCATAAAGGTATCAAGCAAGGAAATGAGGTAGAAGAAGAAGTCCCAAAATTGGTGGAAGGTAAGCCTATACTGAAATTTATAGTAGGTGAAATGAGCATGTGAAGCACCAAAACAAGGAATAATAAAGAATTCCAAATTAGGCTCAGTTAAAAATATTTGAAGAGCATCATCCAAATATTCTTGTAGTTTCATGAACTTTCAACGAGTTATTAGTCCAAATAAAGGAAACCTATAAGTAATAACAACTCAATTCACATTATTATTCATATCATTATCCTTCAAAAAACCAATTAGATTTTAAAAATTGTAAGGGTAAGATGACTAAGATGATTACCCATATTTTAACGTATTTGATGCTAAGCATTCGTTCTGAAGATTATTCAAGTGTGCACACACATCTCTAAAAGAGGGGAAGCTACTTAAACACACATTTTTCTTAATAACTAAAAGGAATCCCTCAATTTTTTTGAAACTCGTCATCATCAAATTTGTACTTTATTTTACCACACAAAGATTAAACTTATAAATGAAATAATCATTGATGGTTCGATTACTTTGTTGGGTAAAATTTTTAAGATCATTCACCGTTATCCTCAAACCAAAATTGATGTGAAAGAGACATAGAAATGCAATAGTTGTCATCATGAAATTTTACTAAACTAGGAGATAATGAATAAAACCATTAAATAACATTATTCTTTAAGGTTTTTGGAAAAAATACAAAGTTCTTATTAGAATATGTAAGATCTATGTAAGAAATTGTAAATGGTTTTATGTGGATACTTTGGTCACCCTTTCAATTATAGAGTTGAAGTCAAGGGATGATAATATTGTAATAGAATGGATTTTCACCCCTTGAAAATTCCCCATTTACACCCCTTACTTAGAAAAATCAAACCCAAAATTTTTATTCCACCTCATCCATTTTCTTTCCACCCACTTGGTAGTTGTCTGTAGTGTTAGTGGGGGATTTTTAGTTAAGGACACTAGCACAACGCGCTATTGTCTTGATAGGATTCCCACCTCTAGAATATATAAAGATGTTACGCTTATCCATTGACAATGAAGAGTAACACCCCTATGCCCTTGACCAACCTCAAACAACTTTTTTGGGCTTCTATTCAATCCAACTTCTTCATCTTCTATACAGTCAATTCATCTTCTTGAACCATACTTGATCATACTTCACTTCTTGAGCACTCCACACTTCATTTCAAAACACTTTATCCATTGTTGAAGCTCCAAGGTTGGAACTCTACTATTTTTTCTCCTCATGTTGTTGCAAAAACATTGGCATCACAAGCTTGCGAGCTCGCATCTCCCTTCATGTGCTTGAGGGCATCTTGGTGAGGGGGGGTGATATCCATTTTACTTAGCATTATTGTTTGATTTAAATGTAGAATATTCTTGTTAGCATTGGTTGGTATTCTTCCTTTCAATGCTTTCCTTTATCATACTTTCTCTTCTTGCTACTTTGGTTGCCCATTGAGGTGGGAACACCCAAATGGGGGTTTGACTATGGAAAGCCCTAAAATAGCCCCAACATTTTTCCTCGTTTTGCTATGTGTATGTATTCATTCATGTGGAGCTTTCAAGAGGCTAGACCAACCGTAATTTTGATCTTCGCCACCTTTTTTTCTTGTCAAATTTTAATTCTTAAGTTAAATTATTCTTCCTACTACTTTGGTAGTTTAGCTATTTCCTATTTTTCATCATTGCATAGGACTATTTTTATCAAGTAGCTAGCACATTCCCTTTAGTCTTAACTATACTTCATAATTTTTTGTCCTTATTGACACTGGCACCCGACCAGGATGCCAATGTGCCACACTGTCATCCATCTTCTATGTTGGAGTCCTTTGGAAAAGAGTTACCTAGGTTATAGTCCAGACTTGAGAATTTGCTCACCTGTTTATCTAAATCTCTCAAGTTGATAGAAGGATAGTGGCAGATCAATTTCTCTTCTTTTTTACCCCCTTAAAATATCAAACCTACCTTAAAAAAATCCCTTAGCATGAGGTAGATCAGGGTAGCTGATTGTTCTAGACCCTCCCGTGACCTAGGGTCCCAAGCAATCAGACCCCTCCTCTACAAATCTCAACAAGAAATAGAAATGTGACAACCTCAAGTGGTAATGATGTGTGTTATGGTGAGTTATAAGAAGTAAAATCATTAAATTATTGTTTTCAATTTGGGTTGTAAGATTGACATCTCTTGTATGCATAAGAAATAATGGAGGAAGTATAATGAGGTTGTGCGGTAAGAGGTGAGGTCATAGATATGAGTGGATGGATCATATCATATGAAATATTAATCTTGATGTGGGGAGGGACGCAATATAGGAATGAGTCACACTTTGAGAAGGAAAATAGTATGGGACATAGGAATAGGTAGCACATAACCCTAGTTTCTATGTGGATATGAGAATGAGTTCTACATTATACACTAGAGGGAATGGATTCACTAAAACATTGTATGGTGGATGGGGTAAAGTTGGATACTGAGGGATAAATCTTTAATGGGAAACATAGAGGGAGGATAGGTGGTAGTAGGTGCTAGACTATGGGTATCAATGGTAATCATACGAGTATTAGAGGTAGGTGTTGAATTAAGATTAGAATAAGAAGATGGGTGGGGATGTTAGGCCAATAGAGGGAGCTAATAAAGTTCCACAATCATTTAAAATATCAATACTATATAGACCCTTCCAATGTTTAAAAAAAAGAGATGTTCCAATTAACTAAGAGACTTTTCTAGTAATTGTGAGATAGTGTTTAGCCAAATGAACCTCATGACCATAGTCTTTTTGATCCCCAATTGAGTCTCAACATGATAATTAGAAGATATGTATCATTGCTATTATATTGAATGGCCATATTAGGGTTTAAATGAGTACTCCTCAATGGAAGAATAAGATCACAAGTAGCTCATGGTATTAAATAATTTAATATAATAAAATTTAAATAAATTTCAAGTTGGAAAAATAAAAAAGTAGAATTACATTCGATAAAAGTAAAATCCTAATGACCAATCCAAGGGTTAGTAGGGTGGGCAAACATGATACCACATAATAAAGAAAAATACCTAAAGGAAATGGTATAGAAATAAAATCATAATGTATAGAAACACTAAACCTTAGCAAGATCTAAAAAATGATCATACAATTAAAAAATACAGATCTAAAACTCAATAGTAGTGAAGTTATAAACCCTAAAATAAAAATCTTGGGTAGTGGTGTTGAAAAATGAGGTGTTTTCTTAGCTTAATACTCTATAAAACTTTAATATTGCTGATCTAAGTAAGTCTTTTCTTTGTTACATATATTCTTTGTGGGTGATTATCTTGATTAATCCATTTTACTGTTGTAGAATGTAGAGAGAAGTTGATAGAAGAACTAGACAGATATTAGAAAGATTACACAAGATGTATCGTGGAGAAACCCTTTTGGGAAAAAACTCCACCAAGAATTATTCTATTATTCAATCTCTGAATTACAATAGCTCCAATTCTTGCTTGAGAATGCTTCTTCTGTCTTTACCAATCTTCTTCACACCTGCAATAACAATTCCTTCAACTCTATTCAACTTGAATGAGATATATAGACAATATGCAACCTTGTAATAATCAAATGGTGATAATTACAATGCATAAGCTCAAGCCCTTGAAAAGGTATGCCATATTCCTTCAAGTAGAGTTCTTCAGTGAAGACTAAAGCTTACAACATGTGCATCATGCATTTGGGTGTCCCAAACTGAAGCTACAACTTCTCCTTCACTTTGGTGATAATTCCAAAGCTATTCCTCAAAGATGGCACCCACAATTAAAGCTACTTAACTGAGCCTTCAGAAATATCTTATCATGCATTGGAGTTAATTCCAATAAAGCATCTTGGGCGCCCAAGTTGTCTTCAAGTGCTTTATTGTTAACTGAAACATTTACTCAACACCATTCCCAAAGAATGGTAATCCCTTGTTAACTGGAGGTAGTCCCTGTTATCTGTCATACAACTAAATGTTATTAGCCATGCATTCCAAGTTAACTGAAGCTAACTACATGCAACTCAAAATAACTAACATGCATGCAACATACACTTGCATGCAACTGAAGATAACTGAACTGAACTGAACTAAACTGATTCTGAACTGAACTGAACTGAACTGAACTGATCTGAACTGAACTTAACTGATCTGAACTGAACTTAACTGAACTTCAAGCATGCAAACATCAAATCCTAACTCCTAGGATCTATACATGCATTCAGAAGTGTTAACTGTTACTCTGTATAGTTAACTGAACACAAGGTGAGTTTCACCTTACCATGTGAGTGTCCCATGTGTCCCTATTATTTAGGAACTCGATATGGACGCCCTCACATGCTTCTTACATTTAGAATTAATTACAAATGTCAATAATCATGATTATTTCATCAAATATTAATCTCACAATAATCTTAGTGTTGTTGAACACATTCCAAGAAACAAGGAGATACATGAAATAATTAATGTTTAGGATTTGCAATTTAATGGCAACCTATTTCCAACAGGATGGTGTAAGGTAAGATGAATTTACAAAAAATATAAATGGAAAAAAAAATTCCTTATCTTATTCTAGGCTAATCCAATAAGATTTAAACACATTTAAGCATAAATTAACCCAAATCAAAGTACATGATAGTTGTGGAAAATATAATTTAGAATTAAATGCTAAGCGAGGAAATTAAATGTGATGGAAGATTTTACTTATATTTAGAACCAATGTGAATGAATGAATCTAATGCAACACAAAAATCTATTATTCTAGTATAAAAAATAGATGTTTGGATATGCCTTCTACCTCAGATTTTGTACAATAGCATGGCCTCTTCTTGGTTGAATCTATGGATCTAGGTTATTTTTCAAGCATGAATTCTTCTTGTGGTTTATGGATTTTATCTTTCTAATTACACAATTTTATTGTTTGGTTTGTCACATTCTCTATTTTTTCCTAGTCATCAAGGATTGGTGGTCTTTGGAAATACCTTCAGAAGGTTTCCAAATTGCTAGGGGAAAATTCTCCTAGGTCAATCCCCTTTAGACACTAGCTTATGGTCATGTTAAATATTAGTAGATAATAAGCAAGCCTGCGAATGTCCTACATAGTGATTTTAAAGTAAATATTGTTCCTTTTAGTTAGGGTTCCTATAATAAGTGCTCATTGAATTTTCTAGGAAGTCTAACAATTGTAGGATGTTAATTCAAGTTCAAATTTTTGCATTTAAATACCACTACACAGAAATAATCATGCAAACCATGTATTACTTAAGTTAGATCATGATAATAATGAAATATGGGGGAGTTGATAAAAGTTTAATTTAAATTGTCAATATTTAGTAATTATTTCTATGGTTGCAAGATTGACCAAAGAAAAGGGGAAAATTAATTTAAATGTCCTAAATGAGTGTTGAAAATTTATGGTTTAATAAATGATAAATTTATGAGTTAATTTAAGGTTTAATGAGATATTCACAACTCTAACTAGAATGGGAATGATAGAATATGAACATATATGGCTCAATAAATGATAAATTTATGGGTTAATTTAAGGTTTAATGAGAAAATCACAACTCTAACTAGAATGGGAATGATAGAATAAAAACATACCTCCATTTCCTAGTCTAAGGAAATCCAATCATCATTTCATCCCTCCAAATAATCCAAGACACAACCACACATCTAAAACGATGTGGAAACAACATACAAACCACAACAAATCTCTCACTATGAGGTTTTAAGGTAGGGAGATTCACTATCTTGACATGGTAGATTATAAGATTTTATCTCTTTCCTCCTAAAACATAACTAATGAGGAAAGCTTAGAAGCATAATTGACAAAAGACATAGAATACCACCAAATCAAGATGATACGAATTCAAGGTAGACCTTAAAGAAAAACTTTAATTTAGGATGTTTTTATAAATATTCAAGCCCCACTCTCCTAAGATCACCCCTATTGAAGCAAGTTTGTTGGGAAAAAGTGTCTCAATATTGCATTCCTAATGTTTGCTTAAATATATTTTGTATACACTTTATATTTTATCTTCTAGTTATTTTATCGTCTTTTGGAGAGTTTGCATCCCAATTATAGGATTGCTAGACTTTGTATTTTAGTGTTTTTTCTCTCATGAGGAGGTAGGTGTCCCAATTTAAGGTCACATGGTTTGGCCACATTTTGGCATCTTCTAGTGACTATAAGGTCATCATGAAGAGTAGTTGCATATGACATATTTTATAAATGCATGAGAGCATGTAAGAAGAAGGTTGCATTAGAATCTTGAATAATTTTAATTTTTAATGTTGAATGAGGAAAAATTGAGGCACCCAAGTTTGGGTCATCAAATATGACAAGTTTGGCATTGTATTAAGATATGACATGAATATGATAAAAATAGTCAAGATTTTTCCTAAGTTAGAACACCATATCAGTGATTGAGAGAATGTGATTCTTAATTATTATTTCAAGTGTGTGAGAAGGTACAAAAGTTTGAGTTTGCATGGGTACACAAATACTTTTAGTATGGATGCATAAAAGAAGGAAGTGATTGTATTATAATCTTACTTCAAGATAATACAAATTTGGGTCTCTTTTATAGTGGAATTTTAACCCAAAAGTATTTTTTCCAAATAAATATTATGTAGTGTAAATTTTATATTGATGATTTATATTTTTAAAAGTCTTCACAAATTTAACTATATATTTTCTAACTATCATCAAACATGAATGAGCTACATACGTTATCAAGGATAGTAGGCCTCATGAGATCCTCCACACTATAATGATGTTTAGGAGAAAATGACTCAAACTTGGATGCTAAAAATGCTAGAACACTAATGTCCATATTTTAAAACTTTTCCATCCACCCAGTATCATTTGCATCAAATAATTCCATGCTATCCCAAACAAAATTCTTGTGTATTTTTATTTTTTTATTTGGTTACACGTACATTTTTTACTTGTTACACTATCAACTATGATTCTTCATGAATTATTAGGTACCTAATTCTATTTTTGTGAGCAATACATATCCCAAATAACAAAGCTTCATATTTAGCAATATAGCCAGTGCATTGAAATCATAGCTTAAATGAAAATTTGAATAGTTTACCACTTGGTGAAACTATGACAACACCTACACCTAAAATTTTCGTTTGAATACGCACCATTAAATAACGCGATCCACAATTTAAACTAACATGATTCTTATCAATAGGGTGATGAATAGGACTGACATTTTCATCCTCATGTGAATCATAATAACCAATGAAATGGTCGATACCAAAATTAATGGTGTTTACTTCATTAGTGCTCTTGTAACTTTCCTCAACATTATCCATCATCTTTTTTTTTTTTCTATTCAACTTTACATTTACTCCATGAACAAGAGTGGTAGCATAAGAAAAATCCATTTGAATGCTACATCCAATAGTTGTTGCCAATTTTTTGGACAACAACATAATCCACTTGGGAGGATAATCAATAATGATTATGCCTATTCAAAAAGATAATTTTAATATGAAACAAACTACATCTTTACATTTTTCATATCTCCAATGACATTCTTTTCTTTTAATTCCATGGAAAAGAATTTACCATAGAACTTGGACACTTGCAAACCTAATTCATTCATGACTTGAAATGGAATGAAATTGCTAGAAGCACTTGAGTCTAACATATAGTTGTGCACCCATTCATCAATTACTAGGGTAGCATAGATTAGGTCAATCTTCAATTGGTTTTTAATTAGGGAGGCCCTTAGGTACACTTCTATGGTTTCCTCATCTTTTTTATCCTTTTTAATATCAATTGTAATAATAAGCTAGGTTAAGACATTTTCTATAGTAATGTAAGATATAATCATGTCCCTATGTTCTATTAGAGTTTCCAATAAACTCCATAAAACCAAGATCACCAAAAAAAATTGGATTAGCCTTCTACAAAGAGAAAATAAAACATGTAAGAGCGATGTGCATAAAGATGTGAAAATAATATTATTGGGAATAATGAATTACATGAGATTACTTTCTTTTATAAAGAAATATGCAAAACCCTAAAGGTAAAACCTAATTAGGAACTAAGTAAACTTAATAAATTGTAATTATATATTTAATTACACTAAAACCACCCTTAAGTACAACTTAGGGGGAATACGAAACATGCAAATAGTGTAAGGATAGGTCCATAATAGCATGAATGGGTCCCGACTACAAGTCCATGTTAGGTACCCATGTGCATATGCAAAAAAAAATAGAGAATGCATCCAAGTAATGAAAGATGGAGGAATCTATAAGACCCCCCAAGTACACCATAAATCACATAGATACATAAGAATTTCCCCCAATAAGAGGGAAAGATATGATGAAATAATCTAGAAGCTATGTGTTTCTTAATGTTGATGTTGAATTGTGACTAAAACTGATCCATATGAGCAAGTACCTTGAAGATTCTAGAACATTAACCATAAAATGAATGGCCCTCAAATTGAGATGTGACCCAATGAGAATCTAATGTGATTTAGGATCATTAACCATAGGCTCTCAATCTAAGACATAAACTGATGCGTACCAAAATGTGTCAAGTTATGAGCAAGATTGTGGCCAAAAGAAACTACATAATCCAAATACAACTCATACGAGTTGTCATCAATATGAAGATGGGATCAAAGTGCATGCTATGTGACTACACTCTAATCAAATTATTGTGCAAGAAGCCCCCTGATGGAACTTTATTGAAGTTCATTTATTACAATACCCTAATATTGTAAAAGGAGAACATGTAAAACATGCAAAAATCAAAGAGAAAATGAAAACATAAAACTTGCAAAAAGTAAAGATTACATGCAAGGATTAATGTTCACATCTACCTATATAAAAAGAATTGACCTCAAATTTGTGTAGAGGTAAAAATTAGCTTTTCAATGATATAATTTTTTTGAAAAATGGACACTGTATGCTCAAGTTATGAAATTTTGATAAAAAAGGGCAAATTTTTCCATCCGACAATGCAGACATGACCATTCTAATTTGATTTCTACTAGGAAAATAGTCATGATTTTTACAATTGTTTCTAGAAGTTCTACCCACTATCTGCAAAATTTAGCAGATGTACTTAGATGGTTTTTCATGATTTTTAAAAAAACCCATAAATTATTTTTCTCAAAAATACATGAAGAAAAAGATATTGGTCATTTCTATCTAAAATGCACCAAAAAATTACTCAAGGTTGATCCTGTGAGGATCCCAAAAAAAACCCTTTGATTGAATTTCTCCTAGATCTGAGAAGGGGCTTGTAGATTTTTTCTTTGATACCATGTTAGAGTTTCCAATAAACTCCATAAAACCAAGATCACCTATAAAACCTGGATTAGCCTTCTACAAAGAGAAAATCAAACATGTAAGAACCATTTTCATAAAATATGTGCAAATAATATTATTGGGAATAATGAATTATATGAGATGACTTTATTTTATAAAGCAATTTATGCAAAACCCTAAAGGTAACACCTAATTAGGACCTAAGAAAACTTAATAAAGTGTAATTAAACATTTTTTTTATATTATATATAGTGTGAACAACAAGTTACATAGAGATGAGGTGCAGTACTATTGCTTTTCCTTTTTCAATACAATGTTGTTGCTAACCCATGCTTGTTTTACATGTATACAATATCAATTTTGAGAAACTAGTATAGAACCATAACATATACAGAGAAACCACCAAAAAGGGACCTTGTTGGGTGTTTTCAACTTGCTCCCTACTGCAAATTTTTCCTGCTAACATCCATAGAATACCCCAACACACTGCATACTAGGTGATCAACATTATCCACAGTAAAAGAATATCATGCTACCACCTACCTAAGCTGCTATTCACATATAGGTTAACCATACCATCAAAGCCAAAAGGTATTCCATGCTAAAAAATCCAAGCAACTATTCCATATCAAGAGGTTGATTCCTCATTACCAGTTGGATGTTTCATACCTAGTAGAGCTTATACTACCTCTATCTCCTCCTTGGTGAAGTCTTTCAACCTGAGTAGGGGTAGAGGGTCCTCCTTATGAACATCCTTCACCACCTTTTCATTGAAGTCCTTTTGAAGGATTTCCAAAGCATGAAGAAAAATTTTAGAGCCTAATTACCCTTCCTGCCAAGTGTGTCCAAATTTGACTTCCTGAAGATTTATTTGCAAATTACCTTCCTCCAACAACTTGAGGAACTTGAATTTTGATACCTTCACTGTCATGGTAAGGGTATGTGCAAGATCATGATGGGCCAAAAAGAGGCGATATGATTGGTATGTGTAGGGTATGTAGTTGGTGACCTTTTTTTTACCAAAAATTAATGAAATGAAAAGGGTTTTTAAAGGAGATTCTCAACTTTCCACCAATATAAATTATGCTTTACTTTGAATTTAACAAATAATTATTATTCATTTTCTATTTGAATTACGACTATAGTACTGATTGATAGGCTGATTGAAAAACATCTATGGCTTTCAAACGATATCACATTTTTTGAGTCCAAAACATATGTCACATTCTATGCTACGCTTACTATAGGATTAACAAAAGAAAAAATTAATTTCATGAAGTTTTGACCAAGTTAAGGTGGTTAAACATACAATTTTTTATATTTTTTAAAATTTGTAATAAAAAATTCATAATTAGTTATTTACTTGGAAAAAAATTACAAAAAAAAATGCATTACATCTAGACATGAGTCCTCTACTTATATATAAAATCTTATAAAAAATTATTATCATCTTATTGCGGTTAGGGTGGTTAGACAAACACCTACTTATTTTTTCGCTAAAATTTAAGTACTACTATGTTGAAATTTCAAATTTTCACCAAATAGATTTTTTTTTTAAATAAACCTAGTAGTTTAGAAACTACATTCAATTTTCTACAGATTCTACACTTACATATTTTTGAAATAATATAGATAACTTATTAAATTTTTTATGTCAAGTTGCCTAACTCTGATTTTTCTAAATTTTTTGCCACTTAAGGGCTTTTTTTCTCCATGATGATCTTGCACATACCCGTAATCTACAAATCAATTATGTAAGGTGAGTCTTTTTATAGAATTAGTAATTTCCCTCAGTTTCCCATTAAATATTTCATCATTTTGTGCTTTCAACATGTTCAATAATCTAGAGAAATTCACTAACTAACATATATGTTTTGACTTTCAACTTAAAAATTTCTCCATATCAATAGGGTTATAGTTCGGGTGAGGTTTATTATGTGAAACAATAACATCATAAATGCATCAAGAATAAAAGGTATGAGTGTATCATGGAAACCAACATCCTTACCTTTTGGTTCCTTCTTCTCTTCATTTCCAACTAGCTCCTTGGATAATAATTCTTGATCTTGCTTGTGTTTATAACTTCAAATATTTACATTTCACACAAGTACAACATTTGATAGCATAAAATGACCTTGAGCTTTGGGTACATAATTTTTCTTCATTGGTTTCTATACATGAACCTTCTTATCAAACACTTTCTTGGATGCATTATGATCTCCAATTTTGATGTCTACTCTTTTCTTATCTTTGTCAACCTTTGAATCAACTTTATTTAACTTCATAATAAGTTGTTCTTGTTGGTACATGTTTATTCATTGTTGATATCCACTTTTCAACTACATTATTTCTACATTAGTGAGGCACTTGATAGGTCCTCATATGAAGGATTTTTCCTTTTATATCTTTGCCTCATGGGTATGTGTAGGATCATCATGGAAAAAACAAGCCCTTAAGTGGTGATAAAATTCAGAAAAGTCAGAGTTAGGAAACTTGACATTAAAATTTGAATAAGTTATCTATATTATTTCAAAAATATGTAAGAATAGAAACCATAGAAAATTGAATGTAGTTTCTAAACTACTAGGTTTTTTTTTTTTAAATCTATTTGGTGAAAATTAGAAATTTCAATGCAGTAGTACTTAAATTTCAGGGAAAAATAAGAAGTAGGTGTCTATATGACCACCCTAACCACAATAAATTGATAATATTTTCTTATAATATTTTAGATATAAGTAGAGGACTCATTTCTTGATGTGATGAATATTTTTTTAAATTTTTTTCCAAGTAAATAATTAATTATGAATTTTTTATTACAACTTTTAAAAAATATAAAAGATTGTATATCTAACCACCTTAACTTGGTCAAAACTTCATATATTTTTTTATTCCTATAGTATGAGAAGCATAGAATGTGACACATGTTTCAGATTCAAAAAATGTGATATCGTTTGAAAGCTATAGATGTTTTTCAACCAGCTTATCAATCAAGACTTTAGTCGTAATTCAAATAGAAAATGAATAATAATTATTTATTAAATTCAAATTAACTTAGCATAATTTATATTGGTGTTAAAGCTAAGAATATCCTTTAAAAAACCTTTTTCGTTTCATCAATTTTTGGTGAAAATAGTCGTCAACCACATACCCTACACATACCCATCATATCACCACTTTTTGGCCCATCATGATCCTGCTCATACCCTCATGAGCTCACTCAAATTTTCAAATTCATGATTAGATAACTCATAATCACTTAAAACAACACTATACTCATTGAAATATTTGATCATTTATACCATAACTATCGTGGCATTATTCGCCATCCATTGGTTCATACTAAAGTGCATCTTGCTAATCAGTCTCATGCTTGTGGTATTTGAAACTTACTCTTCATTAGGAAATTATTCACCTTTTCTCATTGAAAGATAAATTACATAATTTAATTAGTTGTGAAGAAGGAAGCAATATTCACACTAGAATTCCGCCTCTTGGAAATTCACAGGATCTTTCCTCAATGGATCAATTATTTCATTTCTTGTTATTTGAAACTAACTTGCTTGGGGACCATTTGTCTATCATTTTTTTGTGGTCTCTTGGACCAATTAGTACCATAAGGCTCGACATGTAACCTTTTTCCTTCATTAAATGAGTTGCCACATTTTGAGGTGGCATCCCCTTTTCATTCCTTGCTACTTTGTAGTAGATATATTTTATTGAGCCCATCAACCTATCCATTTTGTCTTTAATTTTAGGAAACTTTCTTGGAGCCCTAAAAATATTTTTTATGTTTATGGTAGTGGCATAGGCTTCCCTTAGCGTTTATGTTCTTTTATCTCACAAATAATATCTAATATTTGAATCAAATGGACCACAATTAAAGATAAGGCACATTGACTTATTCATTTTAAGGTTTGTTAGTTCATGTATAGAAAACTTGGGATCAATCCTATCCCCATATTACAATCTAAAAACTATCATTAAATCCTCTTGATAATTAATATTGTTGTTTGGAAAAGTTGGTATCATTATTTAGCACTTCCTTTTAAGGAATGCATAGATAATTTCATCATCACATTCTCATCATAAATCTCATATTCATTTTTAGTATTGATGAAGTGTTTTATGTGGTCTTCCCTTGTCATTTCATTGTTACCTATAAACCTAAGAATCTTTCCTCTTATTTCATTATGGATTGGGTTTGAATAATCAAGGATGTTGAAGAAATCCAATTATTTGTACCTTTCTTCTCCCAAAGGCTATCCAAAATATCAAACCTTTGAGCTTGTCCTCTAAATGGATACCTAGGATTTGGTATGTTTCTAAATTGTTGATTGTGTTATTGTTGATTATACTATTGTTGATATTGATTATGAAAAATTGGAATATGTTGTTGGTTTATGTTTTCTCTAATTGATGTTGATTATGAACCTAATTAGGTTTCATTGCTATGTTTCTTGATTTTTGATCAAGTGGAGTCTATTATTGATCAATTTTAGCTTGGAGTTCCTATATTCTTCATGTAACATGATCTAATAAATCTAATTCCTCATTGGGGACTCTTTATCTTTCTTCATCACCTAGATGCATCTACTAATATGCATCATGAAGAGGTCCTTGTGATCTAGTAAGTGAAACTCAATATTGATTAAGATCATTTTTTCTATGTTTTGATCTAGCATGCTATATATCCTCATATTTGCACCCCTATATCTCTCCTTTCTTGATTTAAATCATTTCTTTTATCATTGTTTTGCACATCATAATCATTTTTATTCACTCCCCCTCATGTTTTAATCAAGTTATCAGCTAATTCCTTTGAAGTCTACTAATATTGACATTTTAAAACCATATCACTTCTTGTAGATGTACTTACTTGATCTTGATCATTTGATTTGGAGGATTCACCAAAATCTCTAGCTTTCCATATGTTGTGGTGATTCCTTGTACATAAAATGAAAGGTTACCTCTTGTGTTGATTTATATCCACATTGTTTTCTTCTATCCATGACATTTTTTAAATGAATTACTTTCTGGGTTGATTGAGACAGAGTCACAACTCTTTGATTAAAAGAGAAAATAAATATTCTTTTCATATCAATTCTATTGCAACCATACTACCACTTCAAAAAATTAATGGTTACAAAATTCTCTACCCGAAATCACTAGATTTTCAAGATGATATCTTGATTAAAACCATCAATAACAATGATAACATTGAAATTATTGCTTCAAAATCCTAGATAAGGGATGCCTTTAGTAAGTTAAAACCACGGTTCATTAATAGAATATGAAGAGATACAATTCAATAAATGAGAGTTCATAAGCTCTCTTACACTTTAGGTTCAACTTAAATCTTTGAGGGTGTTCCTAGAGGTATCATAAATAAGATTGAAGGTACTAAAATATAGTACAAGTTATAACATTTATAGTTGTATCCGATGAAAAATTAACCCCAAAGGTTGGAATTTGTTTAAAGGCTAACTAGCCACAAAAATAAGCTCTTATATATTTTATATTGACATCATTAGAAAGTGCAAGATGAGGGTGGAAATGCTTCACAAAATTATTTGAACATTAAAGCTCACAAATGATGTTTTTTTGTATAGAATGCTAAATCATGAACTACACAATAAATTAGAACTAGTTCTAAACTATGATTTTTTCTTTTAAATGTGTTTGGTTGAATTAATTATTCTCAAGGACCAATTCTTATTCAATGGTTCATAAAGTCATAGTTTATTAAAGGAAAAATTAATGAACTAAAACATACAAGAATACATCTCAACATAAAATACATCACATAGAAGATACTAACAAGAAAACATATTTAATCATACAACATCATACTATAAAAATACATGTGCAATGAAAAATTGAGCTTTGCAAGGTTTACAATGTTTCAAAATTGATGATACATTTATCAAATCTGCAATATACTCATACCAACAAGTGTGGTAAGAGGAAAGCATAATCCAATATTTCAAATTTCCTTGAAAAATCATAGATGATCTTGGATACATTCAATTGTGGATACTCTTTGTAGTATTTTGACTTGGATATGCTTGAAACCTTCATCAATCTATTGAACAATTAGACATTTTTCATTTGGAACCCTAGACTAAGCACAACACTTGTGGGATTAATTGAAAACAAGAAACGAACAACCCCTTTAAAGCAACATATGGAATAAATCATGGATTTAGTGTGTGGGGATTGCAAAAATCTATGACACCTTCAAAATAAATGGTTAAGATCAATGAAGGGTGGAAATGTGTGAGAATAATTTCAATGACCTAGATTAATGGACATGGACATCCTTGTTGTTTGCAATTGGATCTTCATGTGAAATTATGCCATTAAGTTAAACAATGAGTTTTTTGGGTATTAATGGGAAAAATGATGGTTGTAGAATCAAATCTAGTTTGAATGGAGTGATGGATGATTCATGGGATCATGGAAGATTGACATGTATTTGGGTCTAGAAGGGACATCAAAACCAGGCTTGAAATTAAAGAGGAAGTTGATACATTTGAAGAAAGAAATGTGTGATTCAAAGTGGTAGAAGGGAACATGGAATGAGAACCACATAAAAAGAATTGTGTTTCAATAGGAGCTAGGCACCAAGACTCAAGAAAGGGTTGGGTTTTTAGAGGGTTTGCGGTCTTGCAAATTTGGGGAGAGTAGAGCTTGTGAAGATCAAGACTTTTTATGGACTTAGAACATGGGGATCATGGATTTCTAGAGGTGCAAGGTTCCTTTGAATCCTTGGGGTCCAAAGGGAACATAGGAGATTTATTATTGGATCATGAGAAGAAAGAGAGATTTCAGACGATCATGGATAGGACCTCAAGAGGGAATTGGGACCAAGACAATGAGAAAATTCAAGACCAAGAAAAGGAGAAAGGGAAGAATAAAGTCTTGTGTATTAGGAAGACAATATGATGATTGGGTATTGGTGTGGATCTATGACTATAAAGGAAAGGAGGGGAAGTTTGGGAATGAGTCTAAGAGAGATTGATAATTGAAGGGAAAAGGAACTATGAGGTTTAGGGAACAAGGTATACTTTTCTCTAGGGAGATGGTGACAAGGCCCTCTTGGAGTTCTAGGCTCCAAGGGGATAGGGTAAGAGAGTTGGGATCTTGTGGATCCTAGAACTTTTAAATTCTAGGGCAATACACTTAGCAAGAACCAAAGCTTTGTGGGGATTGGAAACCTCTAGACAGTGTCTCTTGGTCATGAGATCATTTGTAGACCTAGGGCTCGAGGAATCATAAGAGAAGGTTATAAAGGAGGCAAGGACTAAGGTTCGAAGAAAAGCTAAAACTTGATATCTAGTCCACATGTCTAAATATCGCCAAAAATAATACAACCCAAGGACATGGAACATAACCTAGATTAAAACAAACAAACACATATTTTTAAATTAAATACTTAACCTTGACAACACACAAGGGATCTTACAAGGGATGATATGGGAAAATTTTGGGGAAATTTTCACAAAATGGGAAAGGGCTTAGATTTCATGTAACATACCAATTGTTCAACAAAAGTAAATTCACTATGTTTTAAACTCAAGTAAATAATCTATGTTTAAAACTCATAGAAATAAATTTTTTCTTGTAATTCAAATACTATATGCACATCTGAAATAACACATATAATTTCAAACTTTCCAGAATATTAAAATCTTTCCAAAACAATGACATATATAGAATCTCAAGATAACATCTCTTTGAACATTACAACTTCCATAGAAATGTATATAAGAGATCAAACATAGCTCCTTTGAGCTTCATTAGCAATAGTAACAAATGGTCTAGGAAATTCCTTGCAAATCTTGGCCATCAACTGATGAGGAGAAACATCACTCAAGTACTTTTCCACCAACCATGGACTCAAATGTAGTTCCCCACACATCTTCCACATATGGCAAGATGGCCCTACCCTTCGATGAAAAGATTGGTCTGAAAACCCCATAACAAATAGCCTTTCTAAGCTTAGTGTTGAATCCTACAAACTAAAACCTAATCATACAATAGCTACAACTATGAGTATGAAAATCCTAGACTATAATGTTTATATTGGATCATGCAATGAACTAGCAGTGTAAACAATGGCTACTTACACTACTTTGGCCAAATTTTCATATAAAAGTGTTATCTCTTCACCCACTACCCTAGCTCAATTTTTTTTTTTTTTTAGATTCATGTACTATGCATAGGCAATTCCCTTCTTAAGGTAATCTTTAACCCCAGGAACAACCTATTACCTTTATATTATACAAACTCATAGGAAATTCCCTTCTTAAGGTAATCTTTAACCTGAGTCCAACAACCTATTTCCTTTAAATATTATACTACTCATAGTAAATTCCTCAAAATAACTCTCACAACTCTCCTCACAGTTAAACTCTCAACTCAAAATAAGAATATTTTAGGTAAAATGTAGTAGAATGCATGTGAATTCTACATCCAAATGAAGTATTCCTCTCCCCTATTTATACATAAATATGAGACTTGGCTTCCTACAAACAAGCTATGTTGAATGACACTTCTCAAATCATAAGATTGACTCAACAACTAAACTCAATGAGTGGCAACATTTTCATTTAATACTCATAAAAAAAAGCAGAAATTCAATTAAAAAAAAATCAACAAGAATGCATTCCAAAAATGCAAGGTGAAAGATCAAACGGGTCGACTCATAATATGCCAGCTTCTATTTGACTTGTTCTCCATTTTAATTTTTATATTATCATTGGATAGAGCTTAACAATTTAGACTTCTATTTACAATGAAGTTTCATATTTTCGCACCACCTAAAACCTTCTATCATGCTTTTGGTGTTTTTTGTTCGATGACCACTTCAGTGTTTAAATGCACATTCCAATACCTCTTATTACTCTTGACTAAGTCTCTTATATATTGCATTGTATTTGCAAGTTTTCTGATGCATATTAAACAACTGTTGCACTACCTTTAAAGCGTGCATTATTCTTGCATTATTGGTTATATGTATTGGGCACTATATTTCATATAGTATGCATTTTATTACTTAAAATGTAACAACACTTTATTTACAAACAATGCTTTATTTAAACATATCACTTATCAATAATAATATGTATTTATACATCCACACACACACACACATTAATCAACTCATAAGTTTATCAAATGTATCTTTTGATATTTTGAATACATATATCATATTACCATAATTCATGGATTGATAATGCATTGATATTTATATATACACATATATATATACATATTAATATGCTTGTATGGATGCCTCTATTTTCATGAATACATATACACACATTAATATATAGCTATTTATGTGTATATCATATATATTTTTATATAATTGCCTTGATAATTGAACTCATATATATAACTATATTGGTCAATATATATACATGAAGTGTATATATATTTATAACTCATCTATTAATTATAACCACATAAAGAAGAGCTCGCATAAGGAAAGAGACTCAAACAAATCTCAATCAATCAAGAAACTAGAGAATAAAACCAAATTCATTCAATTCAAGAAAACAAACTATCTCAACCAAGGACGACTTGTTGAGTACACCGAATACTGAGAGGGGGTGAATCATTATTCTACTAGAAACCTTAAATATTAATCATCCAATTATTAATCCACATCTAACATCAATAGTAAACCTAAACATAAAAGAGATCATAACACATTGACACTAGGATTTTTATGTGGAAACCCTAAAGTGGGAAAAACCACGGTAAGGATTAGGCTATGTGCAGGATTATCATGAAAAAAAATAGGCCCTTAAGTGGCAAAAAATTCAAAAAAATTAGAGTTAGGAAACTTCACATAAAAATTTGAATAAGTTATCTATATTATTTAAAAAATATGTAAGAATAGAATTTGTAGCAACTTGAATGTAGTTTCTAAACTACTAGCTTTGTTTTAAAAAAATAAAAATCTATTTGTTGAAAATTTGAAATTTCAATGTAGTGGTACTTAAATTTCAGGGAAAAAATATGTAGGTGTATGTCCGACCACCCTAACCACAATAAAATGATAATATTTTTTATAGGATTTTAGATATAAGTAGAGGACCCATGCCTTGATGTGATGCATATTTTTTTTGTAATTTTTTCCAAGTAAATAATTAATTATGAATTTTTATTACAACTTTTTAAAAATATAAAAGCTCGATGTCCGACCACCTTAACTTGGTCAAAACTTCATGAAATTCAACTTTTATTTTTTTAATCCTATAGTATGTGAAGCATAGAATGTGTTGCATATTTTGGATTCAAAAAATGTGATACCGTTTGAAAGCTATAAATGTTTTTCAATTAGCCTATCAATCAGGACTTTAGTCATAATTTGAATAGAAAATGAATAATAATTACTTATTAAATTTAAAGTAAAGCATAATTTATATTAGTAGAAAGCTGAGAATCTCCTTTAAAAACCCTTTTCTTTTTATCAATTTTGGGTAAAAAAATAGTCGGGTAAAAAAATAGTCGCCAGCCACATACCCATCATATTGCCACTTTTTGGCCCATCATGATCCTATACATACCCATTAACTCATAATATATTATAACCGATTATAAGATATTATAGGGCTCACTGCTAGGACTCACTGTCCTTGAAAGGCTCACTACCTAAATACAAAATATGACTAACTTCCAAGATACAAAATATGTGGCTCATTGCCAAAAGTGAACTAAAGAAGTGCACCTATAAAGTGCTAAAAACAGTTTTAGTTATGCTCTAGAAATATCAAACTTTTGCTCTATATGCTGGTATACCAAAACTATCATAACTTCACAAAATTATATCTTAGACTTTCCATCATCCCAAACTCCTTTTTCCCCAGAGAGGGTTTTATGTAGAAATTTTATTTCTGTTAAGAATTCCTCTCCTTCTTCCAGAGTGGTTGGAGCAATGTTTATTTTCTCAAGTTTTTCTACTTCCATTAGTGCATTTGATAAAGTAACATGTCTGGACATAACTAGATCTCCAAGCTGGGCATATCATCTCATAGCCTCTTCCTTCTGCCTTGGTAGAATGAAAAACTTATTTTGAAGGTTTGCAATAGAAACCCAACTAACATAGCTTATATCACCGAAAATCTTATAATATCTTGAGATATCAGCAAGTTGAGACTCAATTGAGTCCATTAGATCTTTTATACTTTTGATGGCTTCCAACCATTTCATGCAATAAACAAATAGAAACTGAGCTTCCTCATCACATTCTCTTACCTCTTTCAAAGTTTGCACAACCTTGTCACATGCAAAAATACACTTATCTTGCAGAAATAGCAACCTCTTCTCTAACAAACTCAACTCCACTTCTTTTGTGGTCTGCATCTTAAGATTAGATGTGTACTCTTTAACATAATCTACTGTAAGCCTCAAAATTTCAATCAAAGCTAAATATTTGTCTGAAGTAACACCTAGGGATGTCTCTTGCAGAGCTTTGATAGCTTTATTTATCAACTCATTTCTCTTTTGATATAAATTTGTAGCCTCTTGTGTGATAGAGCTGATAAAAGTGTTAGCTTCATTATGTCACTCAATGTAATCTTTGTCAAATCCACATAACCCAGGTGAGATGGTAGCTTAACTAGCTACAATGGAAGGGTAAGTTGGATTATATATTGTCTATAAAGAAGACCTTTAAGAGTACTTTCAGATGACTTTCCAAATGGCTTTGATGGTTCATGGTCTTTGGAAATTTTACCTTCAGCTCGAATGGCTTTTTGATCTTCTTCTTCATTATTTTTGTTTTCTTCTTCTTTTTCTTTTGAAGACTTTTCAGAGGAATTTTCTCTATTTTATTTCTCCCTTCTATCCTCATCATCCTTGTCTTTAAATCTTTCTCTTTCTCTTTACTCTCTTCATTTTCATCTTTGTTATTCTCTTCCTTGTTCCCAGTGGATTCTTGATGTTCTTCTCTCTTTTCATTGGATTGGGCTTTATGATGATCTTCAGATCTTTTACTAGTACTTTTTTTGTGTCCATCTAAGTGACAAGGATCTCTGAAGCACCAAGTGACTCATCAATATTCTCCAAGACTGAGTTATCCATAACTTCTACAATAGTAGCATGTTCCTAAGTCTGGGCAATGTGAGATGAAGAACTAGTTCTTGTCCCAAGGTTCCTTGCTAATTTCCTGATCACATCTTGAGTTTCTTTCCTTAATTTTTCAACATATTCTTCTTCCTTAGTCATTAACATATTGACTCTCTACTTGACTCTAAAAAATGTAGAACAATGTCTTAACAAATTTGTAGCTTCTATATCAGAACAAGTTGAACTAACAAATTCTAAGGCTTCACTTCTCATCTTGTCTTCAACATTTAAAGCTTCTTTCCTTCTAAGTACTAATTCTTTGCACACATTTTTAGTAACCTTTGAATGTATGGTATCCATATTTATGTTATAGATAACTATGTACTAAGAAAAATCATTTATGATGGTTTCTTTTCCTTCATCATTAACCTCATCATATAACTCAGCAATTGGCATAAGATAATTATCAATTAAGTGATATACCAAGGTTCCAAGAACCAAGGGGGGATGATCTCTTACCGGAGGAGAACCGGGCATGTTTTCCATAGGATCAGACGAGCCTTCTTCATTCTTCTTTGCATGTACGTGAATTTGGTAAGTATCCTCCTCTTCTTCTAATTCTTCATTTGTAGAGACAACAATATTGTTTTTGGGTCCTTCATCGAAGGTACTACTTCTTCTGTTTCTTTTCAACTGATTCTCCTCTTTTAGACCATGTGCAATTTCTTCCTCAACATCACTCAAATTCATTTTCCTATGGGCTTTTTCTTTCACTCTTCTTCTTCCTCTTGAAGTAGCAGATGGTGCAGTAGCAAGTATGTCCTTCTTCTTATATGCTCTAGTACTGGCATCAATAGGAGCAGTAACATTAACAGATGCATGAACACTTTGTTCTTTTCTTTTCCCTTACACAACACTATATTGGGTGTGGCAGGGCTGGAAATAGGTGCTAGTATAGCACCAAAAGATAGCCTTCCTAATTTTTGGGGTTGGGCAGGTAGATCTATAGATTTTTCTTTCCTTTCATCAAGGACCTCCTTCAATTGTTCTATTTCATCCTTAGTGTATGCTACATCTTAGAAGAAAGCTTCAACTTTCTTTCTTCTTTTAGATGTTGTAGCCTCCAAATGAATTTTAGTAGATTTTTCCTCATATGTACTAAGCCTAGGTAAAGAGGGGTGTTTAGGACTTGCTAACATAACCTCAATGTACCTTTCAACCATTTTCTCTTCAATCTCATATCCCAGAGATTCAATCTAGCAAATGTTGGGTTCTACGACCTCAATGATGCGTTCATCGGTAGATACAAGAAATGTTATCTCCTCATACTTATTCACCAAACTCCTTGGAAACCTGCTTCTTTCATGCATTTCATTTTGAAAGAATACAAAGAAAGTAGTTAGGGAATTTTTATGTGCCCTAAAATATCCTAAATTGCATAAATGATCACAAATTTTATGAGCAACTAGTCTAGTGTTG
The DNA here is from genome assembly GCA_007258455.2 of Sequoia sempervirens. Lineage (NCBI taxonomy): Eukaryota > Viridiplantae > Streptophyta > Pinopsida > Cupressales > Cupressaceae > Sequoia > Sequoia sempervirens. The sequence goes on along the minus strand of VDFB02193867.1, from coordinate 707,684,141 downwards.
ACCCATATTATGTTCTTTCTTCCAAGTTACTCCCTTAGAAAATAGAATAACAAAAAAAACTAAAGTTCCAAACTTAAATACATGTTTCTTCATCTTTTTCATACTCAAGCTTTTCATAAGTTACCATCTTAGCAACTTACAAAGATCTAAAAAATTCTTCCCATTCACCACCATTTCATAAGTTGTATGAATTGTCGTGGCTGATATTGAATTTTCCCTGTTCGTGAAGTAAACTTTTTACCCAATCATAATGGCAACATACTTGACGGTAGGGTTTGCGATAAAATTCATGGTTAAGGCTCTCCATCAAAATTGGCACCAAATAATCTTTTAACCTCATCATTCTTCACTTCCTTTAGAACTAGAATGGTGTCAGTGTCACAAAGACCAATAACAACTCGAATCACTTCTTTATTGATAACCCTTGGTTCATTTATCCATATGATATTACTATGAACCCTATTGAGGGCCATCCTAACATATTTTTCCTCACTCTCGCTTGAGAAGTTCAAAAACCAATTCCAAACATTTAGCTTCATTTGAACTAGGTTTTCATATTCTTCCTTGAGTAGTAAGTCATCAGTTAACTCATTGTCCCACAAATCCTTTAGCTCTTGGTGATCAAATTCTTTGAGCTTTCCATGAATGTATGTTCTTGGATCTTTGGTAGGTAGCACATTACTTAGAATGTATGAGAACACACCCATTGGATCATTTTCATAAACTTTCCATGAACATCTTCCGAACTTTGGTTGGGGGCTCTCAGAAATGTCCACAACCCTAGGAGTGGCCATATTTCTCAAACAAACTTGAATAAACTTAAAAAAGGGTTCCTTCAACTTTAAAAAACCACAAAATTTAGATAATAGAGAATACCATCTTCCGCTTGTTGAGAACTAGGGTTTTGATGTACGATGCTCAGAATCACCTTTAGTCTCACTTCAACTTGCACTACTTCTTCCAATTTGTTCAAGTGTATTTTTCCTTTACTTAGTCTCATAATTTATTCTTTATGGATCTTTCCCTAATTTTCCATTTATTGCTTTTCGACTTTAAAGCTGTTAGCCACATGTGAAATGCACTATAAACTGAAAAAAACTCTGTAATTCTTTTGTTTCACTTGTTTTCTGCTAGAATTTTCTCTATAGCCTTCAAAATTAAGATTCACATCACATATCCTTGTTTCATTGAATGACACCTCATATATCGAGGGTTTGTTATATTTTTTGTGATTTTTCCCCTTGAAGCCAGTACTAGGTTTAGTTCTTAGAAGAGGTATCTACACCAGATGAAGATATAGGATTATTTGATTCATCCTTGTTCTAAGGTTCTTCCTTCTTTCTCCAAATTTTTCCCATTTCTTTACTTACTTCTTTGGGGTCTACTTTGTTCACAAGTTTTTTCTTTTGTTTTGGATTAGGTTTCTTCCCAAATTTAAGCTCCTACAAAATTTAGAGATATGTCTCGGTTTGTTGCAAGTGTAGCACACAACATATCCTTGATCAAATGAATTTGCATTCATCCTTGACCTGCACTGATTAGCCTTGTGTCCAAAGATATTGCATGTGTAACAATAGCCTTGAAAAGATTGAATCCTTCTATTGGTATTAAACCTATTCATCATCATTTGGCTCCTACATTTAGTAGCTCTATGTACAAACTTTTTGTGAACATAACATTGTCCAGCAAAGAATCCAACATTTTGACTCATTCTACTCTAGTTCATCCTATTTCTACATTTTGTTGCTCTATGTCCAAATTTGTTGCATGAGAGAAAAAAACCATTAAAAGATGGGTACCTTTGAGCATTAGTTTGTTGGATAGGGATTCTTCTAGTATTGATCCTTCGATTCTTTGATAAGAATTTCCTTGAATTTTCCTTTGATTTTCCACTTGGTTGAGAACCGGTTTAGTCTTTGACCTAATGTTGTCCTTCAAGTCCTAGACCACTTTTGTCCTTAGCAGGTTTCTAAGATGAAATAAACTCATCATGCATTGTAGATCTTGTCTTGAACCTTTCTTCATGAGCTTTCTCTTTTTCCAAATCAGCTCTTAGTGTTACCACTTCTTGTTCAAGCTTCATACATTCATTAATTTTATTCTAGATCTCAACTTTCTGACATTCCTCAATTCATTTCTTATGGCATAGAAAAATGGACGCTTGATAAATTGGGCTTAACAAGGCCTTGATTTAGTGATGGTGAGGCATTTTTATGCATCCACATTCAGTCTTGGGCCCTTGCAAATCAAATAAAATGCATTTATTGATGTCTTGTGAAGGTGTTGTAAAGTTTTGTAAAACATTTCTACACTTTTCTAGACTCCTCTTATCATAATTCATCATAATATTCCCATTTTATTCATTACCAAGTCCTATTTTGAAGTGTTGTAAAGTCTTGTAACAAGATTTCATACTTTTCTAGGCTTGGCATTACCATTTACACCTTTCTTATGACTTATTTGACCCCGTTATGCACTTATAGGTCCTAATTAAGTGTATTTTCAATATGAACCCAATAAACATCACTAAATATATTTTAACCCTCAACACCCACTTGCATGCCTTGAGTGGGACGCATTCACCATGGGTGGTCAAAGAGTCCCTCTTAGCACAAAATTCAATAAAAATTCAAATTTCCTTTTAGGTTTTTATTCTTAAATGCCTTATGTCGACCTGTGATGTATTATTAGGAAATTAGGGAACAAGAGTGTATAAATACATCATTTTACCCTCATTTCAACACTCCCCATTCTCTTGATCTCCCATTCACTAATTCATTCTCTAATTCACTCAAGAAATCTTCTCAAGCAAGCATCAAATCAAGCATTCATCATAAGAAGCATTCAACCACTTTGGATCAACATATCTTTATATTTCTCTAACAAGGGTTTGGTGAGCATTTACATTTTCTTGTTGTGTATTCATCATTCTCTTTCCATTTCATTTCTATTTCTATTTCAAGGGTTTGATTACCAAACTAGGGTTTGACCAAGGCAAACCCCTATAGATCCTAACCCTCAACAATTTTTACCCTTTGCATGTTTGTGTGTATGAAAATTTATTAAATGGAAAGGTGAAGGAAAGGTGTGCACATCCCATTAGATTCATTCAAGGTGTCTTAACCCTATTTCAAGCTTGGAGAAGTACTACATATCATGTTTTACATATTTAGGTTCAAAAAGTTTTCAGAAATAGAAGTACAGATCTGACCTCACAGAATCAACTCCAAAATTTGTAAATTCTTGTAGGTGGAATGATTCACCACCTATGGAAAATGAGTCCCAATTGTAGGCTTAAAAAGTTTATTTCACCAGAATTTAGCTCCTAATCGTCAAAAACTTGTTTCCAGGTCTTTTCATTAGAAGCGGGACTGATTCACCATTTGTGGAAAATGACTCCTTCTGGCCATTAACAGTGACCTAGAGAACATTGTAGGACCCTCCTGCATCAACAATCTACCTCTAGGTACACTCTATTCAATTTTATCAATTTTTGTTTTCATTTGTTTAAGTTTTTAGTTCATATTTGCAATCAACACTATGTTTTCAAACCACTTGCATTAGACTAGTTCACTTTCATCTATCAACATTTTGACTAGGTTTCCAAGCATTTTTAAGCATTAAAACATATCCACACACACTTCACACTTCTCTTCCCCCATTTCTTCTAATGTTAACAAAGCCATTTTGGCCCACTTTCCTCTCCTTCTAGGTGAAAAACACTAGGAGGAGCTAGAGATTTTGAGTGCCAAAATATTTGTTACATTTCTTTTCTTCTATTTTAACTTTCAGTCCAATAATATCCTCATTAGCCTTCTTCAACTGATTAATAACTTCTCTATTTCTTTCCTTAAACCTTTTGATCTACTCTCTCAACTTCCTGATGCAATCATTTGCCTCCTTCAAATTTCCTTTCAGAGTTTCCTTCTCATCCTCGCTTTTGTCCAATTCCTCAAGGGAAACATTGATCTCTTTAGATTCATATTTTTCTTTCATAGGAACATAATAGTATTCTCTAGCCACATATTCAAATTCTAGGACCTTCCTCAAGTTGTAAGACCTTTTCAAAGGAACCGGGCTCTAATACCAATTGTTGAATACACTGAATACTAAGAGGGGGGTGAATCGGTATTTTTCTAGCAAGCTTAAATATTAACCATGAAATTAAATTAATCCACATCTAACAACAATAGTAAACCTAAAAATAAAAGAGATCATAACACATTGACACCAGGATTTTTACGTGGAAAACCCAAAGTGGGAAAAACCACAATGAGGATTAACTCACAATATATTATAACCAGTTATAAGATATTACAAGGCTCACTACTAGGACTCACTATCCTTGAAAGGCTCACTCCTTGAATACAAAATATGGCTAACTTCCAAGATACAAAACTATGTGGCTCACTTCCAAAAATGAACTAAAGAAGCACACCTTCAAAGTGTTTAAAATAGTTTCGATTATGCTCTAGAAATATCAAACTTCTGCTTCATCTATTGGTGCACCAACACTATTAGAACTTCACACAATTATACTTGTTGCATCATTCTTATACCATCGATCTATCTTCTCTTCACCACATGACCATCATATATACATAGTCATAACTTCCTTTATCGATTAGGTCCGCCTAATTGAGGAAACACCCAAAATTCAAAATGTTTTGTCAGCTTAATACAAAGTTCCTTTTTGGTGCACAAAACAAAATGTGTTATCCAAATGTTAGGTCATCCTGGACCTAAAGAGAAACACACACAAGATAAACCTTGTTAGCAAAAAGAGTACCAAAATTTTGTCACTTAGATAACTCAACTAGATCATACAAACACGCTAGAAAAATAGTTTATACCTATAACTACATTCCTGAGTAACATATCAAAAACTCATAGAATTACCTTTTGCTAAGAAGATTTATGGACCAAGATATGAGATCAACATAGATGCACATATTACTTAGTTAGTTACCATCCAATGTTGGAATCAATGAAAACAAACCCAGAGGGCATCTTCTCCATTCTTCTAACACGACTACCCAATTATTCCAATAAGTCAACTCTATGACCAAAGGCACTTACCTAATTCCCAATCGATTGAATTGACTTAACCGACTAAAAGTGAGTGTATGTAAACTCTGTTATGTTTCATTAAGGGTTACTCGATCAATCACTTCTCCTGAGTGATACTTACCCTCCCTTTTAGAGGATTGAATCTATCCTTGCATCCAACTTAGTTCAACACCAAGTTAGTTATGTGTTCAGGGTATGTGAAGGATCATGATGGGCCAAAAAGTGGGGACATGATGGGTATTTGTAGGGTATACGGCTGACAACTTTTTTTTTACCCAAAATTGATGAAACAAAAGGGGTTTTAAGGGATATTCTCAACTTTCCACCAATATAAATTATGCTTTAGTTTGAATTTAATAAATAATTATTATTCATTTTCTATTTGAATTACAAGTAAAGTCTTGATTGATAGGCGATTGAAAACATCTATAGCTTTCAAATAATATTGTAATTTTGAATCCAAAATATGTCACATTCTATGCTTCACATAATATAGGATTAAAAGTAAAAATTGAATTTCTTGAAGTTTTGAAATTAAGGTCAAAACATACAATCTTTTATATTTTTAAAAATTGTAATAAAAATTCATAATTAATTATTTACTTGGAAAAAAATTACAAAAAATATGCATCACATCGGTACATGAGTTCTCTACTTATATCTAACATCTTATAAAAAATATTATCATTTTATTGTGTTAGGTGAATTGACAACACCTACTTCTTATTTTTTCCCTAAAATTTAAGTATTACGCATTGAAATTTCAATTTTCACCAAATAGATTTTAAAAAAATAAAATAAACGTTAGTAGTTTAGAAAATACATTCAATTTGCTACAAATTCTATTCTTACATATTTTTGAAATAATATAGATAACTTGTTCAAATTTTTACGTCAAGTTGCCTAACTCTAATTTTTCTAAATTTTTTGCCACTTAAGGGCCTATTCTTTCCATGATGACCTTGCACATACCCTTCATAATAAATCATTTGCATCATAATACATTTCTATTAACAAAGTATTACAACGTTCACATTGCAATACATAGCATTCTATCAATTCAAAACAGATTCATTCTTTTGAAATCATTAACATCTCATTGCATGTTCACATATTTCATTCACCAAACAAACATAAGAATGTCACAATTTACATTTATCAACATTTTCACTTATAATGGTAAAAGTGACTCAGTAACTATGAAACAAGATGTAACATACTTCCCCCCTATGAATATATATATATGTATGTATATATATAGATGTATATATGTATATATGTATATATATCTATATGTATATATACATATAGGGGCGGGCACATGAAGTTGGGTACCAATTTTCTGGCCACTTATGATTTTTTTTTTTAAAACGCGCTCGCGTTATAATGCGCACACGTTATTTCGCGTTAAAAAAAAGGAAAATTGAAATTATTTGTTCCTTGGAATACCAACCCAAAGGCTTTGAGGGCATTCCCAGAAGGCAGACGTGTTTTTGCAAATTCTACAATTTTTCACATAATCGGGTCTGTGCTCACCATCAAGATTGCATCTAGTTCAATATCAACAAAATTGAAAACATGGGTAATGTTAGGTTCTCTCTTAGCTATCCAAAGATGTAATTTTTTTCACTTTTTGACAATGTTAAGCCTTTCATCCATAATTTCTTTTGTTTGTATGTCTATTTTTTCAAAAAGTAGTGTTTAGTGTTTTTGTTATAAATTAACGTTCATCAAAATTTCAAATAAATTACATTTTTAGAAACTAGACTCCATTCTACAAATTTTTAAAAAAAAAAGAAAAAATCAATTATTTTCAAAAATTTGTAGGGGGAGCACGGCCAAAATTCTGCTTTTTAGGAAGTGCCCACTTAGAAAATTAGTAAAAAATCAAATATTCATTAAAAAATTATCAGAAAATTTTTGCACCAACTAGATGCTATTAGCTAACTTTTGAATAGCGATTTTTAAAATACTACAAAAAAGTGCTTTGGTCGTACAAGAGTTGCTATGTTATGTTTTTTCTGACAAAAACAACACCAATTTTTGTGCATCCCTCTTTTGATCCCCTTAATCTCAACCATTTTCAAAATAAATTAGTAGTTTAGAAAGTAGACTTGGAGCACTTCGATCCTTGTTTTGTTCCATCTCAAAATTTTGAGTGTAGCTATCCTCAATTTCACGTCCAAGGTCCTGATTTCAAAAAAATAATTGGCCATTGCCCCCTTTTTGGGAACCACTGGTGCACTTACCCATAGATATCTATGTATGTATGTATATATATTCATATGTATATATATATATATATATATATATATATATATATATATATATATATATATATATATATATATATATATATATATATATATATATATATATATATATATATATATATATGTATATGTATATATATGTATATGTATATATACATATATATATATAGATATATAGATATATATGTACATACATACATACATACATAATCAAATAAAGTTTCTACCTTTAATTTTTCTCTTCATGTAAGAAATAAACATATTCTATTAATAACAAAACATTCTTCCCTTAGAGCATGACCTTTTGCAATCTTGTCCATAATAGAATTTGCACTGGGATCCAAACTAACAGGGAGAGCTTGTGTGCTTCCACACATACTTTCCCTTAAAGTTTTAAACTTCATAATCATATTAACTCCCTTGTACTTCACAAATACAATAGTGACTGGATATTCTATATGAAACCTATACCTTAGTGATTGCAAAACAAATTCTCATTGGTTAATGCATTTATGCTTAGTGTAACCCAAATAGATAAAGAATTTTGGTGTATTGTACACTACACGTGGGTGCCATCGCTTCTTTTGGTGTTTACACCATTGGACAACTCAGGAGCTAAGACTTTCCATCACTGACACAACTATCTGCCTTAAGCATAATTATACTGCTTCATAATTTTAAGTTTGTATCAACACATTTTCCTTGATCCTCTTGATCTATTATTCCATTTGACAAACTTTTTGTTCTAAGGTTAATCCTATTTCTTATCTTAGCTTTATAGAGATTCAATCCTTCTTCGTATATAATAGACCTAACCTCAATGATAGAAGTTATAAGTATTCCACCAAGAATTTTTTTATCCCATTTTCCTAATTGGAGCTAACATAATTGAATTCCTTATAACATAATCATGGTTTACACAAAACCTTAACATTTCTTGCTTGTTCCCATCTGAGATAACCTTCTCAAGAACATTAAGCAACTACTTTTAACAATATTATGTTTAGGACTGCTATCCTTTCAATAAAAATTTCCAATCAAAATTTGTTACCTTGGTGAGTCTATCCACCATAACATTATGTCAATTCTATTGACATAGAAAGATCAAACTATTCTTCTAATATACTACTTCCCCTCTAGAATTCCATGGGAGTATACAATCCTTTCCAATCAAAAAATATTTCCATCATCCTCTAGAATTCAACATCATCTTGCTACATGCCTTGCAACATTATATACTTTATCCCCTTCCAGATTATAGCTATTCCTCATCCAAAAAAAATTGTCGTTTCCTTATATATCTGATTATGACATCTATTTACCTCATTCATTCTTTCATCTTCTAGATATTTGGGTACAAAGGTTCTTTTTTGATTCATAATAGTCCATCTTGACTAAGTATAAACCTCTTCAATGGGCTTACACCACATTTGATTCTTGAAATATAATATTTAAATATTGATGAAAGAGCTAAAATCCTTCCCCTTAGGACATCTAGTGATGAAGGCACAACTCGGGACACAGAAAATAACCCACAAAACAGAGAATAATTTTATTATTCTGAAAATGGAGCTTCTTGCATGCAGAGGATCTCAAATTCCCAAGTTATACAACACATGCAAGTTACAGAAAGCTACAGAATCACCCTTTCGCAATATGCGAGCTTGTCCCCAAAAAGTTACCCAAAAATTAGAAACCCGCCCATAAATAGAGCTCCTCTTTAGTTTGGAGCCAAAACAAGGTTCAAATTTTGAGTTTAGGCGGTTTGGCGCCGAAAATTTACAACATGAAGTTCAAATTTCAAAAGAGCATTTGCAATGGTATCTTCTAGAAAGTGCGCCAACTTCCCGGGGCCATAACTTTTGATCCGGGACTCCGATTCGCGAACCGTTTGAACCGTTGGAAAGGTCTCGAAGTCAAGAACACACTCAAAATCTGCGATGCCAATTTTGGCAAGTTTCGAGGCCATTCCTGAAGCTCTAAGTGCCTCAAATCCAACTCGAAAGATTTTTAGGTGCAAATCTAGGAAACTAAAACTGCAATATCTTTCAACCTAGGAATAGAAAATAAAAACCGTAAATTGGGAATTGCATTATGAAGAAAAGGGTATCCAAAAATGTAAAAACATCTGAAAAATGATAAACTTGAAATTTAACTATTTTTGGGTGATGCAAGATTGCCCTTACACCACTGGATGCTCTTGCATCATCTAGATCTTGCATTACTTTCATCCTTTACTCATTTCCAAGTTGTAATTTGATTTTTATCTCAATCTATTTCTTTTGATGAGCATTTAAATACTAGTTCGAGTAATTATTCTTGTTTGATCATGCTGACTGGATTTTATCTTCCAAAAAATATCAAAAATAATTAATCTTAATGTTCACATCCACCTCTATAAAAAAAATTAACCTCAAATCTATGTAGAGGACAAAATCAGCTTTTTGACGATATAGTTTTTTGAAAAACGGACATTGTATGTCAAGTTATGAATTTTTGAAAAAAAGGTAAAATTTGCCAGCCAACAATGCAGACATGATTGTTTTGATTTGATTTCTGCAAGGAAAATAGTTAGGATTTTGACAATTGTTTTTGGAAATTTTTCTCACTATTTGCAAAATATACTAGATGAACCTAGATGGTATTTCATGATTTTAAGCAAAACCCAAAAATTATTTTTCTCAAAAATACATGAGGAAAAAGATATTGGTCATTTTTATCTAAAATGCACCAAAAATTGCTCAAGGATGATCCTTTGAGGATCCCAAAAAAAAACACTTTGATTGAATTTCTCCTAGATCTAAGAAGGGGCTTGCAAATTTGTGCTCTGATACCATGCTAGAGTTTCCAATAAACTCCATATAACCAAGATCACCTATAAAACCTAGACTAGCCTTCTACAAAGAGAAAATCAAATATGCAAGAGTAATTTTCATAAATATATGTGCAAATAATATTATTGGGAATAATGAATTACACGAGATGACTTGCTTTTATAAAGCAATATGCAAAACCCTAAAGGTAAAACCTAATTAGGACCTAAGAATACTTAATAAAGTGTAATTAAACATTTTTTTGCATTATATATAGTATGAACAACAAGTTACATAGAGATGAGGTGCAGTACTATTGCTTTTCCTTTTTCAATATAGTGTTGTTGCTAGCCCATGCTTCTTTTACATATACAATATTAGTTTTGAGAAACTAGTATAGAACCATAACATATATAGAGAAACCACCAAAAATGGACCTTGTTGGGTGTTTTCAACTTGCTCCTTGCTGTAAATTTTCCCTACTAACATCCATAGACTACCCCAACACACTGCATACTAGGTGATCAACATTATCCATAGTAAAAAAGACCATTCTACTACCTGTCTAAGCTACTATCCGCATATAGGTTAACCATACCATCAAAGCAAAAAGGTATTCCATGCCAAAAAAATCCAAGCAATTATCCCATATTAGGAGGTTGATTCCTCATTACTAGGTAGATGTTTTGTACCTAGTAGAGCTTATACTTCTTCTATCTCCTTTGTGGTGAAGTCTTTTAGCTTGAGTAGGGGTGGAGGGTCCTCCTTATGAGCATCCTTGGCCACCTTTTCATTGAAGTACTTTTGAAAGATTTCCAAAGCATGGAGAAAAATTTCAGAGCTTGGTTGCCCTTCCTACCAAGTGTCTGCAAATCTAACTTTCTGAAGATTTATTTACGAAGTACCTTCCTCCAACAACTTGACGAACTCATAAAGATCAAAATTCTTCCCATTCATCACTATTTCATAAGTTGTATGAATTTCCATGGCTGATACTGAATTTGCTATGTTTGTGAAGTAAATTTTTTCCCAATCATTAATCGCAACATACTTGACAGCAGGGTTTACGATAGACTTCATGGTTAAAGCTCTTCCATCAAACTTGGCACTAGTTAACCTTGTAACCTCATCATTCTTCACATCCTTTAGAACTAGAATAGTGTGAGTGTCACAAAGACCAATAACAGCTCAAATCAGTTAGAATCTTTGTTGATAACCCTTGGTTCATTTATCCATACAATATTACTGTGAACCCTATTGAGGGCCATCCTAAAATATTTTTCCCCTCACTCTCACTTGAGAAGTTCAAAAACTAGTTCCAAACATTCAACTTCATTCGAACTAGGTTTTCATATTCTTCCTTGAGCATTAAGTCATTAGTTACCTCATTGTGCCATAAATCCTTCAACTCTTGGTGATCAAATTCTTTGAGCTTTCCATGAATGTATGTTCTTGGATCTTCGGTAGGTAGCAGATGAATAAGACTATTTGAGAACGCACCCATTGGATCATTTTCATAAAATTTCCATGAACATCTTTTGAACTTTGGTTGGGGCCTCTCAGAAATTTCCACAACCGTAGGAGTGGCCATATTTCTCAAACAAGCTTGAATAAACTTAATAAAGGGTTCCTTCAACTTTAAAAAACCACAAAATTTAGATAACAGAGAATACCTTCTTTCGCTTGTCGAGAACTAGGGTTTTGATGTACGATGCTTGAAATCACCTTCAATCTCACTTTAGCTTGTACTACTTCTTCCAATTTGTTCAAGTGTTCTTTTCCTTTACTTAGTCTCTTAATTTATTCTTTACGGATCTTGCCCTAATTTTGCATTTATTTCTTTTTGACTTTAAAGTTGTCATCCACTTGTGAAATTCACTATAAACTAAGAAAAAAAATCTACAATTCTTTTGTTTCACTTGTTTTCTACCCGAAATTTCCTCTATATCCTTCAAAATGAAGATTCACATCGTGCATCCTTGTGTCATTGAATGACACCTCATATATTGCGGATTTGTTAGAATTTTCTACGACTGCTCTCCCTGAAGCCAATACTAGGTTTAGTTCTTAGAAGAGGTATCTGCACCATATGCAGATACAAGATTATTTGATTCATCCTTATTCTTACGTTCTTCCTTCTTTCTACAAAATTTTCCCATTTCTTTCCTTACTTCTTCGGGGTCTACTTTGTTCACAGGTTTGTTCTTCTGTTCTAGATTACGTTTCTTCCCAACTTTGATCCTACAAAATTTAGAGATATGTCCTAGTTTTTTGCAAGTGTAGCACACAACATATCCTTGATCAAATGAATTTTCCTTCATCCTTGACCTACACTGATTAGCCTTGTGTCTAAAGATATTGCATGTGTAATAGTAGCCTTGAAAATATTGAATCCTTCTACTAGTATTAAACCTATTCATCATCATTTGGCTCCTACATTCAATAGCTCTATGTCCAAACTAGTTTCAAACATAACATTGTCCAGCAAAGAATCCAACATTTTGACTCATTCTACTCCGGTTCATCCTATTTCTACATTTTGTTGCTCTATGTCCAAATTTGTTGCATGAGAGACGAAAACCTTTAAAAGATGGTTACCTTTGAGCATTAGGTTGTCAGATAGGGATTCTTCTAGTATTGATCCTTCAATTCTTGTTTTGATAAGAATTTCCTTGAATTCTCCTTTGATTGTCCACTTGGTTGAGAACTAGTTTAGTCTTTGAGCATTTTCCTTCTTCAAGTCCTAGACCACTTTTGTCCTTAGTAGGTTTCTCAGATGAAATCAACTCATCAAGCATTATAGAGCTTGTCTTGAAACTTTCTTCATGAACTTTCAATTTTTCCAGATTAGCTCTTAGTGTTACCACTTCTTGTTCAAGCTTTGTACATTCATTAATTTTATTCTGGATCTCGGCTTCTGACATTCCTCAATTTATTTATTTTCTTCTATTTGCACTTTTAGTCTGGTAATATCCTCATTAGCCTTCTTCAACTGATTACTAACTTCTCTATGTCTTTCCTTGAACCTTTTGATCTACTATCTTAGCTTCCTGATGCAATCAGTTTCCTCCTTCAGATTTCCTTTTAGAGTTTCCTTCTCATCCTCGCTTTTGTCCAGTTCCTCAAGGGAAACATTGATCTCTTCAGATTCAAAATTTTCTTTCAGAGGAATATAATAGTATTTACTAGCCATGTATTCAAATTCTGGGACCTTCCTCAAGCTATAAGACCTTTAAAGAGGAACCAAGCTCTAATACCAATTGTTGAATACACTGAATAATGAGAGGGGGGTGAATTAGTATTATACTACCAAGCTTAAATATTAATCATCTAATTATTAATCCACATCTAACAACAATAGTAAACCAAAACATAAAAGAGATCATAACACATTGACACTAGGATTTTTACATGGAAAACCCAAAGTGGGAAAAACCACTGTGAGGATTAACTCACAATATATTATAACTAGTTATAAGATATTATAGGGCTCACTTCTAGGGCTCACTGTCCTTGAAAGGCTCATTTTCTAAATACAAAATATGGCTAACTACCAAGATACAAAAGATGTGGTTCACTACCAAAAATGAATTGAAGAAGTGCACCTGCAAAGTGCTAAAAATAGTTTCGGTTATGATTTGGAAATATCAAATTTCTACTTTGTCTGCTGGTGTACCAACACTATTAGAACTTTGCACAATTATACTTGCCACATCATTCATGTACCACCAATTTATCTTCTCTTGACCACATTACCATCATATATACATAGTCATAACTTCCTTTATCAATTAGGTTGGCCTAATTGAGTGAACACCCAAAATTCAAAATGTTTTGTAGGCTTAATACAAAGTTCCTTTTTGGCACACAAAAAAATGTGATATCCAAATGTTAGGTCAACCTAGACCTAAAGAGAAACACACACAAGATAAACCTTGTCGGCCAAAAGAGTACTGGTCAAACTTTTGTCACTTAGATAACTCAAACAGATCATACATACATGCTGAAAAACTCATTTATTCCTGTAACTGATATTCTTGAGTAAAATATCCAAAACTCATAGAATTACCTTTTGCTAAGAAGATTTATGGACCAAGATACTAGATCAACATAGATGCATAGATTTCTTAGTCAGTTACCAACCAATGTTGGCATCAATGACAACAAACCCGAAGGGCACCTTCTTCATTGTTCTAACATGACTACCCAATTATTCCAATAATTCAAGTCTATGACCAAAGGTACTTACCTGATTCCCAAGCTACTGACTTGACTTAACCAACTAAAAGTGAGTGTGTGTAAGCTCAGTTAGGTTTCATTAAGGGTTACCCAAAAATCACTTCTCCTAAGTGATACTTCCCCTCCCTTCTGAAGGATTGAATCTATCCTTGCATCAAACTTAGTTCAACTCCAAGTTAGTTAGACATTCATAATATAAATCATTTGCATCATAATACATTTCTATTAACAAAGCATTACAACGTTCACATTGCAATACATAGCATTCCATCAATTCAAAACATATTCATTCTTTTGAAATCATTAACATCTCATTGCATGTTCACATATTTCATTCACCTAACAAACATATGAAAGTCACAATTTACATTTATCAACATTTCACTCATAATGGTAAAAGTAACTCAATAATTATGAAATGGGATGTAACATGCTTCCCCTCTGTGAGTCATCATCCCCGATGATTTTAAAGATATAGAGATATATATAATCAAATAAATCTTCTACCTTTAATTTTTCTCTTCATGTAAGAAATAAACATACTCTATTAATAACAAAACATTATTCCCTTAGAGCATGACCTCTTGCAATCTTGTCCATGCTAGACTTTGCACTGAGGTCCAAACTAACATATAGGGAGAGCTTTTGTGCTTCCATGCATACTTTCCCTTAAATTACTAAGCTTCATAATCATATTAACTCCCTTGTACTTCACAAGTACAATAGTGAGAATATCCTATATGGTACCTATACCTTAGTGACTGGAAAACACATTCTTAATGGCTAATGCATTTATCCTTAGTGTAACCCAAATAGATAAGGAATTTTGGTGTATTATACACTACATGTGGGTCCCATCATTTCTTTTGGTGTTTACACCATCAGACAACTCAGAAGTTGAGACAGTCCATCATTGACACAACTATCTACCTTAAGCATAATTATACGGCTTCATAATTTTAAGTTTGTATCAACACATTTTTCTTGATCCTCTTGATCTATATTATTCCATTTGACAACCTTTATGATCTAAGGTTTAAAATCTTATTTCTTAGCTTATCTTAGCTTTATAGAGATTCAATCCTTCTTCCCATATAATAGACCTAACCTCAATGATAGAAGTTATAAGTATTCCACCAAGATTTGGTTTATCCCATTTTCCTAATTGGCTAACATAATGGAATTCCTTATAAGATAATCATGGTTTACACAAAACCTTAACAATTCTTGCTTGTTCCCATCTGAGATAACCTTCTCAAGAACATTAAGCAACTACTTTTTACAATATTATGTTCAGGACTACTATCCTTTCAATGAAATTTTTCGATAAAAATTGGTTACCTTTTTGAGTCAATCCACCATAACATTATGTCAATTCTATTCACATAGAAAGATCAAACTATTCTTTTGATGTACTCCTTCCCCTCTAGAATTCCATGGGAGTATATGAGCCCTGCCAATGAAAAAATCTTGTTATCATCCTCTAGAATTTGACATCATCTTGCTACATACCTTGCAGCATTATACTTTATCCCCTTCTAGATTATAGTGGTTCCTCATCCAAAAAAATTATCGTTTCCTTATATACCCCTGATTATGACATCTATTTACCTCATTCATTCTTTTATCTTCTAGATGTCTGGGTACATAGGTTATTTTTTTATTCATAATAGTCCATCCTAACTAAGTATAAACCTCTTTCATGGGCTTATGCCACATTCGATTCTCGAAATATAATACTTAAATATTGATGACAGAGCTAAACTCCTTCCCCTTAGGACATCTAGATCTTAGATTACTTTCATCCTTTACTCATTTCCAAGTTGTAATTCGATTTTCAGCTCAATTTATTTCTTCTAATGAGCATTTATATACTAGTTCGAGTAATTATTCTTGTTTAATCATGTTGACTCAGTATTATCTTCCAAAAGATACTAGAAATAATTACATACTTAGCTACCAAGCATGTACATTCCTTGATAACTTAAGATCATGAATATATAATTCTTCCCTTTCCAATTCCATAGGCGATAATTTTTCCTTTCATAACCAAGCATACTGCCTATTATTTTCTAAGGCATCAACGATAATAACAATTGATCTTCCAACTCAATTACATATAGAGTTGTGTTGTAAATGTTGAAAAATGAGGTGTTTTATTAGCTTAATACTCTGTAAAAATTTAATATTGCTGATGTAAGTAAGCTCTTTCTTTGTTACATATATTCTTTGTGGGTGATTATCTTGATTAATTCATTTTACTGTTGTAGAATGAAGAGAGAAGTTGATAGAAGAACTAGATAGGATATTAGAAGGATTACACAAGATATAACGTGGAGAAATCCTTTTGGGAAAAAACTTCACCAAGAATTATTCTATTATTCAATCTCTGAATTACAATAGCTCTAATTCTTGCTTGAGAATGCTTCTTCTATCTTTACCAATCTTCTTCACAACCTGCAATAAAAAATTCTCACAACTCTATTCAACTTGCTTGAGATAAATAGGCTTTAATAAGCTTTGTAAACTCAACATGAGTTACAATTACAATGCACAAGCCCTATCCCTAAAAGGTACGCCATATCTCATGCAAATAGTGTTATCTCATGAAGAACAATGCTAAAACATGTGCTTCATCCATTTGGGCATCCCAAACTGAAGCTACAACTCAACCTTCATTATGTTGATAATTCCAAAGCTCTTCCTCAAATTTGGAACCCTTAAGTAATTCTACTTAACTGAGCCTTCAAAAGTATCTTATCATGCATGAGAGGTAAATCCAAGAAAGCATCTTGGGTGCCCAAGTTGGCTCCAAGTTATTTCTAGTTACCTAAAACATTTACTCAACACCATTCCCAAAGAATGGTCATCCCCTGTTAACTGGAGGTAGTCCTTGTTATCTGCCATACAACTCAATGTTATTAGCCATGCATTCCAAGTTAACTGAAGCTAACTACATGTAAATCAAAATAACCAACATGCATGCAACTGAAAATAACTGAACCATAACTGAACTGAACTTAACTAAACTAAACTAAACTAAACTAATTCTGAACTGAATTGAACTGAACTGAACTGAACTAAATTGAACTAATCTGAACTGAATTGAACTAAACTTCAAGCATGCAAACATCAAATCCTAACTCCTAGGACCTTTACATGCATTCAGAAGTGTTAACTGTTACTCCGTATAGTTAACTGAACACAAGGTGAGTGTCACCTTACCATGTGTGCACCCACATGTTCCTATTATTTAGGAATAACTACAAATGTCAATTTCATGATTTATTTCATCTAAATAATTAATCTCATCCTAATCTTAGTGTTGTTGAACACATTCCAAGAACTTAGGAGATATGAAATAATTAATGTTTAGGATTTGCAATTAAATGGCATCCTATTTCCAACAATAAATATTTTTTTCTCATTGGACACAATCCTTGACCTTTCCACTACCTTTCACTAGTAGTTCCATTAACTTATCTTTTATCCCTTCTAAATTTGTTATGGTTATTGAGGACGAGGTCCTTCGGTTGAATCATGATTTTCAACTAAGTCAATAGTTCTTTCAAATTCGAGATACATCAATGTACTTCATTTGTATGGGGTACTTTATCCGAGTCTATCTACTCTCCTTCCCTCCTTAGTGTCTCCATGATATTAGATCATCTTAATAGTTAAAATCTTAGCAAACATTTTCTCTCCCCAATTGATTGAATTGGTTTAAAACATTCCTTGTTGGTTTTTGATAGTTGGTTTTCTTTTACTTTCCTTTCTTAACTTCCTTGATATGCCTTGAATATACTTTTTTGTTCCCAAAATTGGATTCATCATCACCTTCTATTCTCTTTGATTCAATAGTTGGATCCACCAGAACAAGATCTAATGAATATACCACAATTTACAAGACACTAGAATTTCAGTCCAATTCTCTTTTCTACAAATACTAATATCCTTTAACCATAGTAGAAGATTATCATATGTCCGCAAAGCCTCTTTCATTGATGAGCTTACCTAAGGATTCCTTATGACAAATGTGTCCTCACCTTTGTTTGTTGTTTCCAAATTATTCTTTTGATTCAACACGTGGTCTCCCTTCATATCCAATTTCCTTTCGAAACATCTAATGTAAGTCCTCTTTTGTTGACCAATTGGTGAATTCAATATGTACTTCAATCAAACTATGCTCTTTAACTAATCCTTTATTAGATTTAATCCGATTCACCTTTTAGTTCCCAAATAACAATCATCATTCAAAGTGATTTTGTCCAAATCCTTGGTAACTTTATTTTCTCATAACTTTATCTACATTCTAGGGTTGTTTTTCTTCTTTATCCTTTTCAATTGGGATCTCCAAGTTGACCTTTCCTATTCCAGTTGGTGGAATGATGTTGGCTTTTAATTCTTTGTGGGTTGCTTCTTTTCTTGACCTACTGGTCTCTAATCTTCATTCAAAAGTATCAAATTTCTCTCTTGACTCTAATTGACATTGCAAGATTTTAACCTTGTATCGAATCAAGTTTTCCAAGGGTTTATCCAACCTCTTATTACCTCAAGTATTTTTCAATTCTCATAACATTGACTTCCTACTTTGACAAAAGTTTCAAATTTATGTTATTAACTATTTCTATTCCAATAAAGCATACACATAGATTCATAATATCCCTACTCAATCCAAATTCCTTGACTCTTTACAACTACATGTTGCTATCGATAAGGGGGTTATTTCAATTCTTCCTATCCCTTAGAGTCATTTAATCAATTTTGTAGGATGAAGGTGCCCATCTATAAACCTCCATAACCCTCCTATTGACATGGTAGCATAGTCTTCCACAATCCAATGGTATATCCTAAAGAGTTGTTGGTTTATGAGTTTTCTACTCCAGGGATGACTCTTCCTAGTCCCAAACTTAAACAAATTTTCAAGAATCTCAACTCCTCTTTTTGTCTCCACTTTGTTCTTTCCTCTTGCCATCTTGGTGTTGAACTTTTCAACCTTTAACTTCCAATAGGGTTTATGCATCACTTGCATAATGAGATCATAGGTTCTAGAGCTAAAATTGGTAGCTCTAATACCATGTGTAATATGCCAATTGTTCAATGAAAGTAAATTCATTATGTTTTAACCTCAAGTAAATAATCTATGTTCAAAACTCATATCAATAAAACTTTTCTTGTAATTCAAAGACTATATGCACATCTGAAATAACACATATTCGAAACTTTCCATTTGCATTTATAATTGAATATTACAATCTTTCCAAAACAATGATATATGTAGAATCTCAAGATAGCATCTCTTTCATTACAACTTCCATAGAAATGGATATAATCTAGATCATACATAGCTTCTTTGAGCTTCATTAGCAATAGTAACAAATGGTCCATAAAATCCCCTACAAATCTCAACCACCAATTGATGAGGAGAAGCATCACTCAAGCACTTTTCTGCCAACCATAAACTCAAATGTGATCCCCCCCCACATCTACCACATATGGAAAGATGGTTGTACCCTTTGACAAAGAGATTGGTTGGAAAATCCCATAAAAGATCTTTCCTAGGCTTACTGTTGTGTCCTACAAACTAGAACCTAATCATATGGTAGCTACAACTACGAGTATGAAAATATTGGACTAGAAATTTTATACTAGATCATACTAAACTAACAATATAAATAGTGGCTACTTCCACTACTTTGGCCAAAGTTTCATATAAAAGTGTCATTTCTTCACCCACTATCCTAGCTTGATTTGGTTAATGACCATTCATGTACTATGCATAGGAAATTCCCTTCATAAGGTAATCTTTAACCCCAGGAACAACCTATTTCCTTTATATTATACTACTCATAGGAAATTCCTTTCTTAAGGAAATCTTTAACACCATGAACAACATATTTCCTTTATATTATACTACTCATAGGCAATTCCTCACAATAACTCTCACAACTCTCATCACGAATAAATTCTCAGCACAAAACATAAGAATATTTCATATAAAAAGTAGCAAAATGCATGTGAATTGTGCACCCAAATGAGGTATTCCTCTCCCTTATTTATACAGAAATAAGAGAATTATCTTTCTACAAACAAGCTATGTTGAATGACACTTCTCAAGTCATAAGATTGACTCAGTAACTAAACGCAATGGGTGGCAACATTTTAAATTAATACTCATTAAAACAGAGTAGTAGGTCGATTAAATAGAGACAATAATAATGCATTCTAGAAATGCAAGTTGAAAGATCAAACAGGTTGACTCATAATATGCTAGCTTCTATTTGACTTGTTCTCCATTTTACTTTTTCTACCATCACTGGATAAAGCTTAACAATTTAGACTTCTATTTGCAATGCAGTTTCATATTTTGGCACCACCTAAAACCTACTAGTGTGCTTTTTGTGTTTGTTTTTCTATGACCAAGTCAACATTTGAATGCACCTTCAAATGTCTCTTATTACTCTTGATCGAGTCACTTATATGTTGCATTGTGTTTGAAAGCTTGTTGATGCATATTAAATGAATGTTGTGCTACCTTTAAAGATTGAATTATTGTTTCATTATCATTTATATGTATTGCACACTATATTTCATATATAGTATGAAATGTATTACTTAAAACAATAGCACTTTATTTAAACATATCACTTATCAATAATATACATACATACATACATACATACATACATACATACATACATACATACATACATACATGCATGCATGCATACATACATGCATACATACATGCATATATGCATCCATACATGCATGCATACATGCATCCATACATACATACATACATACATACATACATACATACATACATACATACATACAATATAGATACATGCATGCATGCATACATACATACATACATATATACATATATACATACATACATACATGCATACATATGTATACATGGATACATGTATACATACATATGTATGCATGTATGTATGCATGTATGTATGGATGTATGGATGCATGCATGCATGCATGCATGTATGTATGTATGTATGTATGTATGTATGTATGTGTGCATGTGCATACATACATACATACATGCATACATACATCCATACATACATGCATACATACATCCATACACACATGCATACATGCATACATACATCCATACATACATGCATACATGCATACATACATGCATGCATGCATGCATACATACATACATACATACATACATACATACATGCATGCATGTGCATACATACATCCACACATGCATGCACACACATCCATACATACATGCATACACACATCCACATTCACATTTACATGCATACATATATCCATAGACATGCATTACATATTGGGACAGCATGCATTGGGGACAGACACATTACATTAACATACATACATGCATACATACATACATACATACATGCATACATGCATACATACATACATCCATACATACATGCATACATACATGCTCACAATGGATACATACATATATACATACATCCATACATACATGCATACATACATGCATACAATGGATACATACATATGTTATATGCATACATCCATACATACATGCATACATACATGCATACAATGGATACATACATATGTTATGTATGTATCCATTATATGCATGTATGTATGCATGTATGTATGTATGCATGTATGTATGTATGCATGTACGTATGTATGCATGTATGCATACATACATACATGCATACATACATCCATACATACATGCATACATGCATACATGCATACATACATGCATGCATACATGCATGCATGCATACATGCATACATACATACATGCATACATACATGCATACATGCATGCATGCATGCATACATACATGCATACATACATGCATACATACATACATGCATACATACATGCATACATACATGCATACATGCATACATGCATACATACATACATCCATACATGCATACATACATCCATACATCCATACATACATACATACATACATGCATACATGCATACATACATACATACACACATGCATACATACATACATACATACATACATACATACATACATACATACATACATGCATGCATGCATACATACATACATGCATACATACATACATACATACATACATACATACATACATACATACATGCATACATACATACATGCATACATACATACATGCATACATACATGAATGTATGTATAACCACACACACACACACATATATTAATCAACTCGTAAGTTTATCAAAAGTATCTTTCGATATTTTGAATGCATATATCATATTACTGTAATTCACATATTGATAATGCATATATATATTTATATACATACATACATACACATTATATATATATACATGTGTTTATCATATATATATATATATCATTGCCTTGATAATTGAACTCATATATTTATAACTCATTGATTAATTATAACCACATAAAGAAGAACTCACATAAGGAAAGAGACTCAAACAAATCACGATCAATCAAGAAACCAAAGAATAAAAGCAAAGCCATTCAATTCAAGAAAATAACCTATCTCAACTAAGGATGACTACCTAATTATTCCAATAAGCCAAGTTTATAACCAACGACACTTACCCGATTCCTAATCTATTGACTTGACTTAACCAATTAAAAGTGAGTGTGTGTAAGCTCAGGTAGGTTTCATTAAGGGTTACCCAACCAATCACATCTCCTGAGTGATACTTCCCCTCCCTTCCAGAGGATTGAATCTATCCTTGCATCTAGCTTAGTTCAACACTAAGATAGCTAGATATTCATAATAAATCTATTTTCATCATAATAGATTTCTATTAACAAAGCATTAGAACATTGACATTGTAATACATAGCATTCCATCAATTCAAAACATATTCATTCTTTAGAAATCATTAACATCTTATTGCATATTCACATATTTCATTCACCTAACAAACATATGAAAGTCACAATTTATATTTATCAACATTCTCACTCATAATGGTAAAAGTAACTCAATAACTATGAAACTAGATGTAAGATTTCACATATTTCTTTAAGGTGTCCCAACTCAAAGGATGTAAGGAGAAAATATATATCATTGTATAAAATACAAAAATATGAAATAAATATTAGCAATAACATAATGTGACAATCAAATAAGATCTATCAAGTGATGAAAAAAAAGATAAGCATGTCAGAACATAAAATAAAGGGCTATACATGATGCCCTAGTGTTGTCCCCAATGGTGAAGAAACACAAGCTTTAACTTACAAAAATAATTCATGCAAGAAACAAAAACATAACGAATGATATATAAACATGTTAATAACATGTAAAACAATAATAAATAAACATATCTACTAAAATATGATCATTAAGTCATGTGAGATATGCAAGGGATAAGGTCACCTAGTGTGAAAGGTATGGCAATGAATATTATATAGGTGGAAAAGGGAGATAGTTAATGGGATAATGGGCTAAAGGGTCTAGATAGAGAGACTAAAAACACTTGGCGATGTCATAGTAACACTACACCACTGTAACATGTAATTGAGATTCATTGGAATTGTTCACCAAATAATTAAAAATATTTATAGTACAAGTCTTCAATATTAATAAAAATATAATTTTAAATAAGGGACTCATAAATAGTCTATATTTCTAAAATCTATTGATAATAATTTAGAATTCATTCCTTCCAGACAAATTAGAGTCTATTCTAACAAGTAGGGTTTGTTCAAAATAAAGAAAACCAATTGTATTATTTTAAACAAAATGAACTTAAATTATTTCTACATATATTAAAACTATGTGAAATTAAATTTACTCACTCCAAAACAAAGTAGACTAATTTGAAACAAATTGGACTAATCATATTATTTCAAGTATACTAAAATTAAATTACTTGTGTAAATCTAGTAAATATATGATATTAAACTAAGCCATAAATCAACATGTAATTAAACTAATTCAATCCAAATAAATTGGATCTATCTTATTATTTCAAATAATCTAGTGTTAAATCATTTGTGAAGATATAGAAAATATATGAAATTAAATTAACACATTTGAATGTATAATTAAAGAAATTTATTTGAAATAAATTGGACACATTTTAGAGATGAGAAATGATGTTTAAGATGTATGGAATTGTATCATTGATATATTCAAATTTTAGGGTCTAATTTGACAAGTGTCTCAAAATTTGCAAACTAGTTGTGTTTTACTCTAATTCAAATCTACACTTGTAAATTACCTTTGAGGAATCTATTCAACTATGAGGATCATATTTTCCTTTGTCAAAGCTCTAATTGTACTAAGTCACACAGTCAGCAACTTTGGAACAATGACTAAGTATGTTGATATAGTGATTTGATAATGCTACTAGAATATTCTCATAAATTATCTTCAATCATTCGTAGTTCATCCTTGTGATTTCAAATAATAATAAAATGTCTTAAAAATAATAACATAACACACATAGCAACACAAACATACATAGTTGCCTCACAATAGCTGGTAAAAAGGTTGTTGAAGAGGTTAGCAAGATCTAAATTTCAATTTTGAAGTTTAAAAGTTGAAGGATCAAATCTATGATATGAAAAATGACTTGGGTGAATTTTGTACTTACATATCTAAAAAAAAGTAATAAATGAAAGATTTAAAATCAGAACTAATCTTTGAAAATGAATAATAATATCATAAACCAAATTCATATAAAAATATATTATTTAAAAATTTATTAATACATTAAGAATATTTAAAAATAAAAAATATATATAAATATGATATTTTTACTATTAAGACTTTATACCTTTGATAATATATATTTTAATAAATTTATTAAGACAGTAATATAATTATTGAATGTTTATTATTTTTATCATTAACTCGTATATCTCGCATGCGCTTTCATAATATATATGAAAATATTTTGTTACGTCAAATTTTCTAACTTTTATCTTCGATATGATATGTTCTATTGGCCTGCAGTTTTGATATGCGAACATTATTTTACATCTCTTTTTAATTGTTACTAATCGGCCATGTGCAGCTTCGAAGCCCAGCTAGTTAAGAAGGTGGTGAATGATGTGATTCAGACATTGGACAACGTGCCGTTAGATGTTGCCAAGCACCCTGTCGGAATGGAAACCCTCACCCAGGATTTCATTCAAAAATTTATACTCAATTTAGAAGGAGGTGTGGTCAAAGCTGGATTATGGGGTATTGGTGGTATTGGTAAAACCACACTTGCCAAATCTGTGTATAATAAAGTTTTTCATAAATTTGACGCTGCCTCCTTTGTCTTTAATGTCCGCGCCACTGCTGCAGACTCCATGGGCCTCACCAAATTGCAGAAGCAAATCCTTGAAGATTTAATCAACTACGATGGAAAAGTGCGGAGTGTTGACCAGGGCATATCTCTGTTCAGGGATCGTTTGAGAGGAAAAAGTGTGCTTCTTATTTTAGATGATGTGGATGCTGAGGTGCAATCAAATGCTTTGGTTGGGGATTGGCTGGGCCCTGGTAGCAGAGTTATTATTACATCGAGAGACAAACACGTTCTCCGTGTTGCGGGGGTGTCATCTGAATGCATCCACGAGATGACTGGATTGCAGATAAATGAAAGTCTCCAGCTATTTAGTTGGCACGCCTTTCTGAGAGCATCTCCAACTCCCACTCACGAAGATCTGTCCAGAAGAATAGTAGACGCTTGTAAGGGGCATCCTCTTTCACTGGAAGTGATTGGAGCCTTTTTGTATGATAAGCACAATGACACAGAGTGTTGGACGGAGACTGTTGGCAACATTACTCTCCGCCCAGACATTCATGAAAGACTCGAAATCAGTTACAGTGCTCTTAGTGAAGAGGAAAAACTAATATATCTCGACATCGCTTGTTTCTTCATCAGAGAACACAAAAAGATTCCACTTCTTTTCTGGAAATCTTTGTACAGGACGGTACACATAGCTATAAATAATCTTTCGCTGAAGTTACTGATAAAGATTGACGAAAAAGGTGTGTTTGATATGCATGACCATTTGCGAGATATGGGGCGAAGCATCGCTGAAAGAGAAAGAGAGAGAGGGGGTACCCGACTATGGGAGGCAGCTCATTTAAGCACTATGTCCAATAACAACAATTTCTCTCGCCTTCGACTCAATGAAGGTAATTCACAAAGGCTTGAAACGTTGTACGGATCTGATCTTCGATTCCTTCACTTGAAGAATCTGCCTTTTGACGGTATCACGCGAGCCATGCTTCCTCCAAGTTTGATATGGTTAAGGTTGGAAAAATGTCAAAAAAAGAAGAAGCCATCTCACTTCAGTCTTGTGCGCAACATTTGGCGCTTTGCAATACAGGGTCTATTTCACTGCAGTCTTGTGGATAAGACTTGGGATTTGAGGATAATGCAAGTAGACGGCGATATTTCCAACTTCCAATATTTACTTTCTAATATTCTTGGCAACCTGTCACAGTTACAGCATTTAGAGTTGATACACTGTTGGAAATTAAATAAGCTCCCTCATACCGTTGGTAACCTATCGCAGCTGCAGCATTTAGACTTGTTAGAGTGTCGAAAATTGGTTAAGCTTCCCCGCACCATTGGCAACCTATCACACCTGCAGCATTTATACTTGAGAGAGTGTACAAATTTAAATAACCTCCCTGATACTATTGGCAACCTATCACAGCTGCAGAATTTAGACTTGAGTTGGTGTAGTAAATTAAATAACCTCCCTGATACCATTGGCAATTTATCACAGCTGCAGCATTTAGACTTGAGTTGGTGTAGTAAATTAAATAACCTCCCTGATACCATTAGCAACCTATCACAGCTGCAGCATTTAGACTTGAGAGGGTGTACAAATTTAAATAATCTCTCTGATACCATTGGCAACCTATCACAGCTGCAGCATTTAGACTTGAGTTGGTGTAGTAAATTAAATAACCTCCCTGATACCATTGGCAACCTATCACAGCTGCAACATTTAGACTTGAGAGGGTGTACAAATTTAAATAACCTCCCTGATACCATTGGCAACCTATCACAGCTGCAGCATTTATACTTGAGAGAGTGTATAAATTTAAATAACCTCCCTGATACCATTGGCAACCTATCACAGCTGCAGCATTTAGACTTGGGAAGGTGTACAAATTTAAATAACCTCCCTGATACCATTGGCAACCTATCACAGCTGCAGCATTTGGACTTGAGAAGGTGTACAAATTTAAATAACCTCCCTGATACCATTGGCAACCTATCACAGCTGCAGCATTTATACTTGAATGAGTGTATAAATTTAAATAACCTCCCTGATACCATTGGAAACCTATCAGAGCTGCAACATTTAGACTTGAGTTGGTGTAGTAAATTAAATAACCTCCCTGATACCATTGGCAAACTATCACAGCTGCAACATTTAGACTTGAGAGGGTGTACAAATTTAAATAACCTCCCTGATACCATTGGCAACCTATCAGAGCTGCAGCATTTAGACTTGAGTTGGTGTAGTAAATTAAATAACCTCCCTGATACCATTGGCAACCTATCACAGCTGCAACATTTAGACTTGAGAGGGTGTACAAATTTAAATAACCTCCCTGATACCATTGGCAACCTATCACAGCTGCAGCATTTATACTTGAGAGAGTGTATAAATTTAAATAACCTCCCTGATACCATTGGCAACCTATCACAGCTGCAACATTTAGACTTGAGAGGTGTACAAATTTAAATAACCTCCCTGATACCATTGGCAACCTATCACAGCTGCAGCATTTATACTTGAGAGAGTGTATAAATTTAAATAACCTCCCTGATACCATTGGCAACCTATCACAGCTGCAGCATTTAGACTTGAGTTGGTGTAGTAAATTAAATAACCTCCCTGATACCATTGGCAACCTATCACAGCTGCATTTAGACTTGAGAGGGTGTACAAATTTAAATAACCTCCCTGATACCATTGGCAACCTATCACAGCTGCAGCATTTATACTTGAGAGAGTGTATAAATTTAAATAACCTCCCTGATACCATTGGCAACCTATCACAGCTGCAGCATTTAGACTTGAGTTGGTGTAGTAAATTAAATAACCTCCCTGATACCATTGGCAACCTATCACAGCTGCAGCATTTAGACTTGAGTACGTGTACAAATTTAAATAACCTCCCTGATAACATTGGCAACCTATCACAGCTGCAGCATTTAGACTTGAGAGAGTGTACAAATTTAAATAACCTCCCTGATACTATTGGCAACCTATCACAGCTGCAGCATTTAGATTTGAATAAGTGTACAAATTTAAATAACCTCCCTGATACCATTGGCAACCTATCACAGCTGCAGCATTTAGACTTGAGAGGGTGTAGAAATTTAAATAACCTCCCTGATACCATTGGCAACCTATGACAGCTGCAGCATTACGTAGAGGTGGTTTTTACCGGCGGGCCCACAGTGAATGAGAACGAGTGTTATTCTTGGTGAGAAAGAGAGATTGAAGGTGAGGTGGCTGCACGACAAATACGTGACTTACGAGTATTGTTACTTTCTTCATCCTAAAAAGATGTTTACGATACGAGAATTAATATACGCTGCTTTTCTTTTCTTTTTTGAATTTGACGCATTTGTGTTTGGATGCGAGTAGTGTTCCAGAGATGCGCTCAAGTTTGGAAGTTTGGAGATTAATCTTCACCACTTTTAGGATGATCAGTGGTAACTAGTAAGCTCTCTTTTCCCTTCATTTATTTCTATGAAAAGAAATATGGGAGAGTAAATTAGAATTAAGTAACTTTAATTAATATTGTAGTATTTTTTTTTTAATATTTTAATTTTTTAATAAAGTTACATGAATTAGTAGTTATATTTAAGAATGTTATCACATGGTTAATAGGCACAAATATATTTTAGTTAATTTTAGTATTTATTTATTTTTTTAATTATTTTTTGTAAAGTTATATAAATTAGTAATTACATCTAAGGATGCTATCACATGATTAATATGCATAAATGTATATTGTCTTTTATGGTTAATAGCTATAAATATATTTTAACAATTTTAGTTTTTTTTTTAATATTTTAATTAATTTCTCTGAAGTTGTATGAATTAGTAATAACATCTAAGAGTTCTATCACATGGTTAATAGGTACAAATATATATTGTCTTTTATGCTTTTTTCTGACATTATTATGCATAATACTTGGTGGGCAAGTCTATAAATTTTTGTGTCTATTGGCTACTTTATGGTACATTCAAATGATATCATTTAAATAGTTTTGAAAATATTATGTTTGTGGATAATAAGGACATGTATTATAAGAATATGAAACCACATTAAAGTAATGATTGTATCTCATAAGAGATAATATTATAATTAGTTTTGTGAACATAAAATCATATTAATAATTTTTTTTACAAAGTCACAATTAAACGTGCATAGATTTTCAAGAGAAATTTTGAAGTAAATACAAAGACCACTATATTACTTTAATAACATCATATTTATTTATCAACACCAATCACAAAACAAAAAAAATTGTGTTAGATGTTTTCTTTGAGAGATAACTTAGAGATAGGAACATAAACCAATGCTCCTTATTCTTTCTTCTTGTTAAGATTTGCATTTTCTATCTTATCAAATCATTCAAATAAGAATGATGACAATATTATTGACTTGACAGATTTAACTTTTATCCATGCTATCTTGGTAGGAATTTGCATATGATTATTTAATTCCATCATGTTGTGTTTAAGTACATAATGAATATCTGTAAATACCATCATGTAATAGTATCTTGCATGAAATGTGTATTATAATAGCAAGTGAAAGGGATGAAAAAGTTAAAATTTCAACTTAAAACTTTGGGCTTTAGGAATTGTTCTTACACTCATTAGGATTGACCTTCATCAATCTCGAGTTAGTCAAAAGTGGAACTTGTGGAACTAAAATTTTGATTTCAAGATGAAGAATGAATATTTGGGAATTAGTGTAAACGTATGTAAAATATGTATGGATAGGGATGCATAAGTATGAGATTGCAAGCTAACTCTAACAAGAACATAACTTGGCAATTTATTATTACACTGAGATGTCCCCATCAAAGTAGGCATAAGATTAAATTGGAATTAACAAATATATGGTAATTTTACCATTAGAAGTAATAAAAGCTTACTTGCAATCCATGACCAACAATTGTCCTAAAATTTATTCCATCTTTAAATGTCATTACTAATGCAATATTTTGAATATAAAATTTATTTGTGGTCTTTTAGTTTCATGTAACTAAAAGGAGTTCAACTTGAGTTTCAACTAGTACACTATTCTATATTAAAATGACTACATACTTGAGAGTCAACACAAATGGTACATAGAATTTAAAAGATGTATTTGAAAACTCTAAAAAAGTTATTGATTATAGGGAAGACTTGGGTCAAGAATTGATAGAACTATTTAAAGAATTCGTGATTGAGATCCCACAAGCCCTAGATGATATTATGAAGAGAAACCTGGCACACAAATTATAAATTACACAACAAAATATGTGAAAGAACAATGGCTATTGATTACTGAATGAATACAATGAAGGATTGAATATCCTTATGTTGACTAAGACAAACTCAACATGAGAGCTTGAATGATGAAGTTCTGACTGAGAGAGGAAGTAGATAACATAATTCATGAATCAGTGAAGTGACTTTATCTTTTGTACAACAAAAAGAATAAAGCACATGACTAATTGAAATGCATAATTAATGCAATAACACTCACAATCAAAACTAGATGACCTTTTCCTAAGTTTGCATTAAGTACTAGAGTAAATATTAATTAATTTACTCCAACAAATATGTAGGATACATAAAGAGGAAACAATAGGAAAGAAATTGTAAGAGTAGGAAAATAGGGAAATTTTAACAAAAAAGGTTAAAAGTAAAACCAAAATCACCCTCCCTCTCCTCTCCCTACTAGTTAATGGTAGATAACAACATTAAAAATAACCTACTCTAGTTTCTTGAGACATAACTTTCAAGATTTTATAGGATCGAGTTATTTTTACTTTCCTTCTTTTTACCTAGTAGTTTGGGGTTGTTGTCGGGGATGGGTTGGCATGTCAGAATGAATGTGCTTCTAGAATGGGAGTGCTTGAAGGCTCTGCCAATGCAGTCAAGCAAGTTTATGCAACCAAAGGTACACCAACAGTACCTTTCAAGGACACAAAGTTGTGCTTCGTCAACGTCTGGTTCAATGGAAAGAGCATAACCGGCCTAGTGGACCTAGGTGCCACACACAACTACATTTCGGCCAAGAAAGCCATAGAAATGGGAATGAAGGTGCATCCAGGCACGACTTCATTCAAGGTTGTCAACTCACCAGCAAAGAAGATAGTCGGTATTGTCAAGTACGTTCCCACCACAGTCGGGATTTGGCAGAGCAAGATGGAACTCACTGCAATCATGATGGACGACTTCGACTTGATATTGGGTCAGGATTTCTTGAGATTGGGAAAAGTAGCAGTCATACCCCACTTGGAAGTGCTCATGTTTATGGATCCCATGCAAAGTTGCATGGTTAAGACATCTGATAGATGATAGAGTGGGACGAGTCAGATGGTTTTAGCTCTGAGTATGAAGAGGGCAGTCAACAAGTCTAGCAAAAAGCCACTGTTCCTTGCAGCCCTACTCAGAGGGTGGGATGATGAGGAAGGTGCGTCTGAGGCACCCATCCCACCAGAGATCGATGAAATCATCATGGAGTACGAAGACATAATTCCTTCAAAACTTCTAGCTCAAATTCCACCTAGAAGAGCAGTGGATCATCAGATCGAGACGATCCCAGGAGCAAGAAACCAGACTAAAATTTCTACGGCTTACTCTTTACCCTTCTATGATGGGAACCCGGGCTCAAGAAACCTATAACCAGACGATAAGTACCCTCAGACTATAACCAAGCTCTATTCTTCTTATAACAAACTCACCATAAAAAATAAGTACTTCTTAGGATGGGTCAGAACAACTCTTCCAGTTCATGACTTGAGAATAGCACTCCCATAGAGGTTTCCTATTGGCACCCAAAAGCTCTATACTCAGGTTGGACCAAGTATTGATCCACACCCTTTCAAACTTCTGGAATTACGCCTTCACAAATTTGAGTTATCAGATGGTCGGGATGCGACCGTGCAATGGAACTTAAATGCAATAATGCAAATTCAACACAGATTGTGGGGTGAAAGTAGATTAGCCTTTTATTGATGTGGTGACTCCAAGTCAGGTTACAATAATGCTGCAGCTGCTGCAAAAGACACTTCTCTACCCCGAGCTCTCCCTGAGCGCTCTCACACAACAGCCACCCTTGAATCTTGATGACACTCTCTGAAGACTGTTACTAAAAACACTCTCATCCCTGGTGGACTCACTTCTTCACATGCTCTAAGATCCTGCTCTCCCTGAGAACTCTGGTGCTAGATTCCAATAGTAGGTGTGACTCGTTCTCCCAATCGAGCTACAAGTTGACTTATCCTGTCCACGACTCAGGCCTCTCTTCAAGGCGAGTCGACCTTAATAATGATGTGAGTTGAGCGTGTTGCGAACTTCTTTGGAGGGGGAACGGTTCTCCAACATAGTTCTTCATTTTGAGGGTTGTGCAATTTTGATTAGCTTTGTTGTGATTTCAACAATGTCAGGGATTGTATATGTTCCCCTATATAAGCTATTTTTTTGAATCCCAACAGGCAATAGGATGACACTCAAGGTTGGGATAGACCCATCCTGATGACTCAAGGTGCATCTGAGGATGGGAAGGATAAGTACCCTCAGACTATAACCAACTCTTTTATGTCTAGTACATTGGGTTGGGGAATTTCTATGGCTTTCTTGGCTGAAATTTAGTTGTGCATGGCACCTGAGTCCACTAGGCCGCTTATGCTCTTTCCATTGAACCAAACATCGACGAAGCACAACTTTGTGTCCTTGACAGTTACTGTTGGTGTGCCTTTGGTTGCATAAACTTGCTTGACTGTATTGGTACAGCCCTGAAGCAATCCCATTCCAGAAGCACATTCATTCTAACCTACTCTTGAATCTGTTGTGGAGTTGATTCTTTGTCACTCAGGGCAATATCGAGCCCAATGTGTTGAACTACCACAAATGAAGCAAGCACTCATCTTCTTGAGCGATGCCTTGGACTCGACATCTCTTGGGTTTCCACCAGTCGACCCTTTGCTAGGGGAGGTTTCCTATTGTTCCCACTAGACTTTAGTGTCAAAGAAGTCCCCATTTTCTCTTTACCCTTATCTTTGGGTGGGAATTTCTTCTTGTCCCTTGTTGTACCTCTGGCTTAGTGTAGATCAGTACTTGGTCCAACCTGAGTATAGAGCTTTTGGGTGCCAACAAGAAACCTCTATGGGAGTGCTATTCTCAAGTCATGAACTGAAAGAGCTGGCCAGTATCCTAAAATTTACTGAGAAGGGTGGGCTCTTTCGAGGGGAGAGGAGAACCCCTGCACCGAGAGTTAGTTTCACAAGGAAGTTGCTCCCGCCATGGACTTGGATAAGTCCCAGATTGCCAACATGTTGATGAGGGACCCGATGGAGGTTGCAAACTCTTCGATTATGAAGTTGGGGTGCTTGGTGAACTCATGTCTGTGTGTTTTAGTTTAAGTCCCGAGTCCCCAAGGTCATGTAGGTAGTGATGGAAAAAAGGCTAACATTGGGGATCTATCCCAACCTTGAGTGTCATCCTACCACCTGCTAGGATTCAGACAAATAGCTTATATAAGGGAACATATACAATCCCCTGCACTAGGAGTTAGTTTCACAAGGGAGCTGCTATTCTGACTTGATAATATCCTTGTTTCAAGTCGAGCTTGGTGAAATACTTCACCCCAGATACGCAGTTGAAGCAGTCTACTATGAGGGGAAGAGGGTACTTATTTTTTATGGTGAGTTTGTTGAGCACCCAACTTTCACCAACAACCACTGCTGACTTGGATCCACCCACAATACTGTGTTTCCCGGCTTCACCTCTCAGACATCCCAAATGCCTGATGTACTGAACTCATGACACTACCTCCTGGTCTGCCATCATTGCGACCTACCATCCTGTCAGTCCACTGCAAGGTACTTTCACTTCCCTCGACTTCCTTGTGACTTGGCCTCTTAACGAGTCCCTGACTCCCAGCCTCAATTGCCACTCCCATCCTGCCAAAGATTGATGAGTCCTTCCAGAGACTAGCATTTTCTGTGCATCGAAGGCCAAGGTAAATGAAGAGATCAGCCAGTAGGTCGCCCTGCACTGGGTTATTGTGTATATTCTGGTATCCATACAAGTGGGCTCGACTCGCTGATATGATCCTGGGGGACTTAGGAATAGTCCCAAGCCGCACTCATTTAGCAGTGTGCCACTCCCCACAAGGTGAGTGCAAAGTCAGACTTGTGATGAGGATGCATTGATCATACCACTAATATGGTGCACCCCAAGTCGCATCCTTAATTAGATGCACACCAAGCCGGACCCTACAGGGGATGCCAAGTTTGACCCAGACTTGCAAGGATCTAGATCGAAGTCAACTAGTGGCTTTGTGCTAAGTCGGGGTAAAGGAGTTACTCTGCATCGAGCTCAGACTAAGGAGTAGTCCCATGCCAACCAGCCAAGGGAGAGGAGAACCCCTGCACCGAGAGTTAGTTTCACAAGGAAGCTACTCCCGTCATGGACTTGGATAAGTCCCAGATTGCCAACATGTTGATGAAGGACCTCATGGAGGTTGCAAACTCTTCGAGTCTGAAGTTGGGGTGCTTCGTGAACTCATGTCTCTGTGTTTTAGTTTAAGTCCCGAGTCCCCAAGGTCATGTAGGTAGTGATGGAAAAAAGGCTAACATTGGGGGTTTGTCCCAACCTTGAGTGTCATCCTACCACCTGCTGGGATTCAGACAAATAGCTTATATAGGGGAACATATACAATCCCCGACGTTGTTGAAATCACAACAAAGCTAATCAAAATCACACAGCCCTCAAAATGAAGAACTATATTGGAGAACCATTCCCCCTCCAAAGAAGTTCGCAATGTTCTCAGCTTGCATCGTTATTGAGGTCAACTCGCCTTGAAGAGAGGCCTGAGTCGTGGACAGGATAAGTCAACTTGTAGCTTGATTGGGAGAACGAGTCGCACCTACTATTGGAATCTAGCACTAGAGTTCTCAGGAAGAGCAGGATCTTAGAGCACATGAAGAAGTGAGTCCGCCAGGGATGAGAGTGTTGTTAGTAACAGTCTTCAGAGAGTGTCATCAAGATTCAGGGGTGGGTGTTGTGTTAGAGCGCTCAGGGAGAGCTTGGGGTAGAGAAGTGTCTTCTGCAGCAGCTGCAACATTATTGTAACCTGACTTGGAGTCACCACATCAATAAAAGGCTAATCTACTTTCACCCCACATTCTGTGTTGAATTTTCATTCTTGTATTTAAGTTTCCCTGCATGGTTGCATCCCAGCCATCTAATAACTCATATTTGTGAAGGCGTAGTCCCAGAAGTTAGAAAGGTTGTGGATCAGTATTTGGTCCAACCTGAGTATAGAGCTTTTGGGTGCCGCATGGATTGACCCCATGACAATTGGTATTAGAGCACAAGGCTCTTTGATACACCCGAGTTCTTGCCAACATGGCACTTTTTCCTTGAGGAGAGGTCTTGTGGATAGTCTTCAGCCTAGGAGTTCACAATGCTTCACAATACTCCCAACCCATTTGATGTCGAGAATGAATGGGATTCTTAGGAGGAGAATCAACCCGATCCCAGGGCCAATGTAAATACTAACCATAATACTCAGAAAACCAGCGATAGGGTCATGGATCTTGAGTGCAGAGTGGACGCTATAGAAAATGTGTATAGTGTAAGTAGACTCTTGGCTATAGAGCTATCTGTAATAGATTTATAGAACCAACTAAGTGCAAGTGAAAAAGACAACTTGCGACTTGAGGATGGCATCAAAATCCTCAAGACTATCATAGCTCTAGGTGGCTCGGGCGGTGGGCATAAGGCCAAGTCCCCCTGACACATATGGAGGTCAGAGGGACGACAAAGTTCTGGAGAACTACTTTTGGGATATGGAGCAGTACCTCGACACGTTCAACTCCCTCATCGAGAAGGAAAAAGTTAGAATAGTTGCAACCAAATTTGTGCTTGGACTCAGATTTAACAACAATGGAGGGATTTTGGTGGGTGTCAGCGAGGGGATTTAACTCAGGATCCTCATTAGAAAGGGTCATACAAATAGGCTTCAGGGGACATAGTGCAAGGTGGAAGTGATACAACTTGAGGATTATCCCTTGGTACAAAGGCATAGGATTTTTTTAGGATTTCTAGTGGTGAGCTCAGCAACCTCCTTCACCTAGAGTTCCAGGGAGGAAAGGAGGAAAAAATGAAAGCTTATGATAAGGTGATGCCTGAAGTGGTTTAGAAGGGGCATGTGGTAGTGGTAGAAACACTTATATCTATCCTTAAGAGTAATGTATTCCTTAAGCACAAGACAAACTTGGTCCCATGGCGCAAAAAGTTTTCTTCTGTCATAGCTCACATGCAACTTGATGGGTCGCTCATTTTCCTTGAAGAATTACTGCATGCCAACTATTTCTTGGACTTTAGTGTGCTCCTTCAACTTTTTCCCACTACAAGAGAGCCTGGTCACCTTGCCAATAACCTTCTCACCTACTTCAAAGGATATATCCCCCATTTTGACTTGTTGATTGCACCAACCATTTGCAAATAGGATTGACAAGTTTTCATTGTGGCTATTAAGACTTTCCATGAGAGGGGCCAAAACACCCTCAACACATATATGCCACATTAGAGCATCTCTATAGAATTCATCACATGAACCCGAATCAGTCCTAACCTTGTCCCCGCCTAATGTTAGCTTTGTTGCTAATGCTCCTTAGCTAAATCATCTAAAAATCATTGTTTATTTTTAAAATTTTATCATTGTGAGGGCTATGTCAAGCACAAAGACATATTTTATTAGGACATGAGAAAATTATTCCCTATCAATATTTTATTATGAAATATAAATTATGGAAATGTTAAATTTATTACAAGTGTACTCTCATAGAGTAATACTAGTAGAGAAGGTTCATATTTTTTAAGGAATATATGCTTGATCATTTTCCACTTGTTTATGATTTGTTTCCTAATGAAAACTCAAAAATTTCCTTATGGTATGTACAACAATTTTTAAATATTCTTTTAAAAACTTTGATTGAATAAGTGGTATAAACATTCAATACTAATTTGTCATTCAAAAATCTTCCAAAACAAAAGTGCAATGTGAAAAAGGAAATTGCCCACATACAAGGACATTAACTCTTAGGAGAAAATAGGCACAAGGAATACACATTTTAACTAACACTATAAAAAACTAGGAACTACACTCCTCATAGTGAATAAAATATTCAATGTAGTACTATAAAAATAATGGTAGGAACTATACTCCTAATGACTAATATGAACCCCATTTTTTACAAGAAATCTACAATTATTGAAGGATATTAGAAAGGATATTGTCATGTAGTTGAAGGATATTAGAAAGGATATTGTCATGTAGCTTGATCATTAAATTATTTCTTTTTATTATTATGGTGATAAAAATTTCCATAACTTTTCATTTGTATTTGTGGGGTCTTGTAATAGGAGATAATCAATTTCTATAGCATTGTCTTCTTGTTAAATTCTCTTATAGTTGCATTCACCATTTTTAACTTAAACATAAATGTTATAAATGTTCTATGTGATTTTAATCCACCAATAAAAGTATAATTTTACATTACTAACATTATTTCCTTGTGGCTACTTGGAGAGGTATTAAGAGGATAAAAGATCCAGCTTTTGCTTTTGACTGTGTCTTGGTTGAGGGTGATTTGAAATTGATTGTGGATTGTCTAAAAAGCTTGTCTGAGTTCCCTTGGAACATTAGTAATCTTATTTTGGACTCTAAATGAGTGCTCTCTTCTATGGAAAATGTTTCAATTTCCCATATCTTCAGAGAAGGGAATAACCTTGTTGATGCAATCTCCAACATGGGGTTCTCCTTTCCCCATTAGCTATTCTTGAGATTTGAGAATATTCTGACTCATATCAAGGACTGGCTGGATAAGGACCAGATGGGTGGGGCTCCTTTTAACCTTTGATGATGTTAATTCCTTGTTAAATGTCGGTCTCTCTACTGCTATGGTCGGGCTGTTGGCTCCCATCCAATTTTGATTTCAAATTTGAATCGTAACATCTATTGTATGATGTGTTGTAAAAGATAGCAGAGCCTAATTTGAATTTTAAATTTGAATCCCAATATTCTCAAGATGATGTGTAGAAAAAGGTCAAATTCTACTAAAATTACTTATGGTGGCAGTTTGGTGGCAAGCCACGTGGTTTGGGTGTCAGAGGCTTGTTTGTATACCTGGCAGGCTTTTCTGGGTCCATCTCAGGGGATGAGGTGTAATAATTGTGGAAAGAAGGATGACTTTGACGTGGGGTGCATGATGTTAGCCTTGGCGGATTTCATTACCTCATATGCCTTTGTGACTTGGGGCTACCATTTCCATGATTTGACATTGACGGGGCATTTAATTGGAAAGTATCCCATGCCTTGGGATTTTGCTAGTTATTATGTTTTTGATAAGTTCTTTTGGACTTATACTCTAATTTATTTCTTCCTTGAGATGGATTATTTTTCAAGGATACGGTTTTTGACGGAAGGCTGAATGACGTGATGATAGATCCTCTCTCCCCTAAAGCCAAGGATTTGGGGTATAACTCAATCATGACAGATAATCCCAAGGTCTACTCATCATTGTGCCCTCGTGTGTTTCCTAAGTCACAATCTTTCAGAAATCCTTTCAATTGCAGTTTGGGCTTCTATTTTTCTTTCTTTTCATCATTATTGAATTTAGCATCTACTCTCACGCAAATTATGGGTTTACGAATTGGGCTACTAAAATTTGGTAGAATTTTATCCACCCTCGAACTTACTTCTTGGCTCCTATTAGACCTTTATGGAAACTATGTGATGATTGCAGCCTGCTTGTGGAGGTCTTGTTTGCTATCTTTCTACCAATCTCAAGCATCAACTATATTATTGCTTCTTTTATTATTTTTTCACCCACTAATTTGACTATTGAGAAATGTATTTTTTCTTTCTTTGGCACTCTGACTATAACTCGATGGGGATCCTAGGAAAAGGTCTGAGCCGTTATCCTGTGTTCCTTTACGATAGAACATTGAGCTATGGAAGCTCTTCAAGGAGGATGGAACATTCTTTATATGGATGCATGGTTATAATGAGAACATTACTGCTAAATTTTACAATTCTTGGAGAGAGGATAGAGTTCCAATTAGTAGTATAGGGTTTGAAGTGTCCCCTAGGTTGATTGAGGTTGTGATAGGTCTTCAGTATAGTGTCCTTTAAGAGTGTCCAAAAAAAGTAATGGCAATTATCAGGGTTCATGGACAGATTCCTTGAAGGTGATGAGAAGCTAGTGAGAAGCCAAAATGGTTACGAAAGAGAACACCTCTCGGCTCATTATGGGGTTGTTAGTGTTCATATCATGAAGTATTTCACTCTCGAAGGGCACTTTAACATTGTCCATGGGTACCATTTTCCCTTTGTATGTCATATACATAGGAATGAGAAAATTAACATACCTTTCTTTCTATTTTCGTCTTTAAAACAATGTAAAGCTAAGAGCGCCTCACCCCCTCTCCACCAGGGTTTGATCCAATGTCTTTATAATTATGTTGTTACTATCACCCCCTATTCGGACCTTCTGGCAATATCCCTACTGGATTTTTTGC
This sequence comes from Sequoia sempervirens, assembly GCA_007258455.2. Lineage (NCBI taxonomy): Eukaryota > Viridiplantae > Streptophyta > Pinopsida > Cupressales > Cupressaceae > Sequoia > Sequoia sempervirens. Next base: position 707,643,938 of record VDFB02193867.1, on the reverse strand, counting down.
CCCAATTTCTCATGCAGAACCTCTCCTCAACCCTTCTTTAGCTATTTCTTTTGGTGAGGGTCCCTCCTCTATGAGACATCTAGCTAAAAATCCCCTTGGCATTCCTTCCAATTTTAAACAATCTTCAATTAAGCACCTTCTTACCAAGGGAAACCCTACTTATCTAAACCAGAAAGGAAACGAGGCTTGTATCAACCCACCAGGTAACTCTGGCACTAAAAGGAAGGCCTGTGATAGTCTTGATCCTAAAACTGCAAAAAAAGTCACCATTGAAATTAGAGATGAGGAGGAGCATGGAAATTTGGACGATTCTAGCACTGGGAGGGGTGAGATATAGTTTACTAGGTTTGATGGCTAGTCCTCCAAAGGGAAGAAACTTTGTTTTGAAGAGCTTAGGGATGACCCTGAAGAAGAAACTCCGTCTCCAATTAATTTGAGTAAAAATGAGTTGTCAGTTGTGTTGGGAGAAGATCTCTCAGATGATTCTACGAGTAGTGAACAAGATGAAGAAATGGTTGGTGATGACTAACCAGTGGTCTAAGATTCGAAGGATGACGAAGAGGAAGGGCTTCAAAATATTGAACGTGAAATTGAGGAAGTGGCTAGGGATGCCATGAAGGGGATGGATGTTCAACCTATGGAGGAAAAGAGTGGGGTGATGCAGGATGATGTTAGACCCTTGGAGGCCTAGATGCTTCTCAAATCCATGAGCTCTAGTAGAAAGTGGACAAGATGGATAGGGCCTTCAACTGGTTAATTGTAATTACTTTGGGCATAATGTAAAAGGCCATCTTTAGGGTGGTGAGTAGAGTGACTAAGACTAGGAAAGTCAATTGGAAGCAACAAGACTCTTGGGCCATGGAGGAGCAATTAGATGAAGGAGCGACTAGTTTGATGGAACAGTTCAGTGGGGCGTTGGAATAGCTTGAGAATGAATGAAACCTTATTTGCTTTTCGAAGGAGTAATTGGGTCTGGTAGTTTGTGTTTTTTTGGATTTTTGCTCGATGCTCTTAATGGACCTGTGTTCGCTTCGTAAATTTTGTTTTGGTTTTCTCTTTAGGGATGTTGTTCTTCGCTAGTTTCTAGTTTTTGTTGTTCTATGTTGGTAGGTGTTGGACTTGTTGCAAGTTGTTGGTTAGTTTTTTGGCCCCTGTTGTTTTGCTAGGTTTGTTTTGGTGGCCTCTAGGCTTCATTCTACTCTTTAGCTGGGTTTAGGGGCCCTCCCCTGCTTCTATTACCAAAAACATAATTTCCTCTTGATTATTTTTTTCATCAAACTTATATCCATTTTTATCAATTTAAATTCTAATTAAATTCTAAGTGACCATTGTAATGCAAAAACCCTTGTAAGATATTGAATCATTTTATGGATTCTTTTCTTATATGGTACGTAAGAAGTAAAACTTGCCATGATTAGTTGGCACTAATTAGCTTATTTTAATGAATATTAAACTATTTTATAGTTTCTCTTTAAGATTCATTTGTTAGAGCAGTTTTTAGCTACCCATTAATTAAAGAAGATAATATAATTGTTATCATAACATAATATGAAATTCTATAATGTGATTCTCATAACAAATAAAATTTTATTTTGGTACATTTCATATTATGTTTTCTAAAATAGAATTCGAAAGAAAGCTTGCAGATGAGTCTAAGGCTAAGTGAGGGTTCGCTAGGCTCTGGGCTAGGTCTCGGTCCGGGTTAGCGTTTGGTACGGGTCTTGGTCCGGTCCCTCTGTGGGTTCGACCAGGGTCCGTGATTTTGAGGCCTGGTTTGCCGATGAAGGACCCGAGAGAACCCGAGGAGAACCCAGGTCGAACTCGGGTGAACCCAAGGAGAACCGACGGGTTTGGGCACCCAAAAAGCATTTTTTTAATAATTTCTCCAGTTTTACTTTGACCCACGCCTAGGGGAACCCTAAAAGTGACCTCTAAAACACTTTAAACACCTAAACTACCTCATTTTTATTCATTTTTTTTGCAAACAAGCATTTTCATTCCAAGAGGCCAAGTTCTTATTTTTGCTTGTTGGATTGACAAAAGGAGTTGAAGATTGATCATTGAAGCTTCTACAAATGATTGCATTGCCATTCCTATAGATTTACAAGTGTTCATTGGATACCACAAAGATTGTTGAAGAATTTTTTGCAAAGAGGTAAGTTTTTCTCATTTTTTTGAGTTTTTTCATTCTTTTTTTTGTTTTACAAACCATAAACTTTTTTTTCTTTTGTTTTTTCTATTCTTCTATGAATGTATGCATTGTGCAAGATTCAAAAGAGTTAGGTTTTAAAAAATTATTATATTTTGTTTTCATTCAAATTTTGAATGTGTTTGCAAAACAAATTGCCATAGGAATCACAATGTCAATGGGTTCTACCTCTGGCTCCATAGCTAAACCAAACCCAAAATTCAAAAAAAATGCAAATTCTCCTCTACGGAATTATGTTGAAATGATAAGACAAATTCCAAGTGGTGGTGGTTATGTTTGGAAATGCAATGGGTGTGAAGATACATATTCTAGTTCATACCATAGGGTGAAAGCACATTTGTGTGGCATAAGTGGAAAAGGCATCTCACCTTGCCCTGGAAGCGAAGATGCCCCTATTCCACCTGATACAATTGCAAAATACATTATGGAGCAAGAAGCAGCAGATCAACGGGAAGCCCAAAAAGGAAATCACCCTTTGTCAAAAAAAAAAACAAAGGGAATGCAGCCCCCATCTAATCCCAATCCCAATATTGTGGTAGAAGACCACCCATTTATGGCCACTCCGAATCTTCAAGCTCAAAGTACACAACCTTTTGCAAACAAGAGAGCAAAGGGGCCTTTGGAAGTTTCATTTCAAAATGAGAGTAGAGCTCTTGCTAACCAATGTGTAGCAAGATGCATATATGCCAATGCATTATCTTTTAATGTTGTTCATTCTCCAGATTGGAAAGAGATGTTGAGAGCAGTTAGTGAAGCTCCAAAAGGGTACAAGGGCTCGGGTTATGAGAAGGTGCGTAGAACTTTATTGGAAAAGGAGGTTGAGTTGGTTGACGATGCATTGAAGCCTATAAGAGATTCATGGGTTGAGACAGGTGTGTCCATTGTTTTAGATGGTTGGAAGGACTCAAAAAATTGACCTTTGATCAATGTCATAGCAGTGTCCCCTAAAGGGGCAATGTTTATGAAAGCCGTGGATTGTGAGGGGCAAGTAAAAGATGGACAATTTATTGCTAATATTCTCATTGCAGCCATTGAGCAAGTGGGAGCCCGCAATGTTGTTCAAGTTGTAACGGACAACGCGAAGAATTGTAGAGCTGCAAGGTTGTTGGTTGAGGAAATATATTCACATATCTTTTGGACACCTTGTGCGGTCCATTCACTCAATCTTATGCTGCAAAAGATTGGGAATAAAATTGTATGGATCAAACAATTGTATATTGAGGCTGAGGACATTCAGATGCTCGTCACCAACCACCACTTGTCTCAAGGGATCTTTAGATCATTTTCAAAATTGGAGCTATAGAAGGTAAGTGAACTAATATTTACATTTGTCATTTTTTTATTTTCATAATTTTATTGTGCATTCTAATTTAAATTCTTCTTTAAAGTTTATTTTTAAATTTTAATTATTGGTGTAAGTGTTCCTAGGCTTGCTTGCACAATCAACTAAGAAGACCTTTTCCCTATCTTCTTCCTGGAACCTAATAGCTTCTAGGTTCTGATTAGGCTTAGGTCATTAACTAAGCTCTATTTCAACCCCTCTTCAAGAGGTTCTCAACTTGTGCTTCACCTTGAAAGACTAACACCAATTTGAATTAGCAACTCTCTCCTACACTTAGAAGAATCTAAGTGCCAACTTTGCTCAAAACCTTGAACTGCTTGCAGGGGTATCAAGGATACTGAAAACATGCCAAACACATCCAATTGGATTCATCTTTGAGGACCTTCAACCTTTTGTCTTATCGATTCCAAGAATTTGCTTTGAGAAGGCCTAATTCCTTGTAGCCATTGATAGTGTCCTTTTTGCTTTTCTTGCTCAAACTTTCCAAACAACCTAGAAAACAAACTTCATTTTCAAATACCCTTTTTGGTCTTTTAAAATATTTATAAGGTTTCAGTTCTCTGTGCCCTCCATACACTGGTCTCCTATAATCTAGGGCAAATAGGGCTAATAGGCCTAATTGCTAGGGTTTCACTGATTTCTTGTTCATCTCTCACACAAATTGATTGACTAGGCCACAATCCTTCTAGCATGTTAAAATGTGACTAAACCCTACCTGGAACTATACTTGTTCCGTACTATACCTTAATCCCCTACTTGATCTCTTCAGTTCTTGACTGTCAAACCACTAACCGGGCACCTTAAGCTCGCCTAGGGTTTGTTAATACACTCTATTGCTCGAATCTTCAAGACTCCTACCACTACATATGTACAAACCAATGACTCCCCTAAAAAATCTATCCATTCTTAGGAAATTCCCATGGCTAGATTTCATGGGGGGGCCATGAAAAGACAAACTGATCAAAACTGAACTAGAAAAACCTCAAGACCCTAACCTATGAATTCAAAACACTAATTTAGCACAAAACAACTTGACTATTGAATGAAAAATGCTCAAGACTACTCTATGATCACAAGTCCAACGTTAAATCAATACATACAACTCATCTAATATCACTGTTACTCAAAATACATAGGAAAAACACAGAAATTCCAGAATTCTCTCTATTCCCATTAACCAAAAACTTGATTACAACAACTCTAACATCTTGCATTCGAGCCACACCTTACATAGATGCAATTTGCCAAGTTTTTAGGGATGTTGGTCGATCCCACACTCCTATCTTTTAGGGGATGTGAGTTAACTGAGTTGCATGCAACACATGACAAATGTTGTCATGACAACTTAATAACAACTTTTTGCAACTTCCCATCATGCCCTCTTCCAAACTCCTAGGACCTCTACCTCCTAGATTCTGAGCAACCAACTCCCTTAACTGCCTCTTGGCATCTTCCTAACAACATTGATGTGTTTAGAACACATTTAAGACTCAAAATTCCAACATAAGCTATTTAAGGATAATTAAAGCTAAACTATCAATGAGGACTAAACTTTGGTGAATCTTAGTCCTAATGACTAATTCACCCAACCACAACAATGACCTTCTACGGTCCAAAAAAAATACACACTACTCTGACTTGGCTAATTTCAGATACAAGCCAAAATTTCCTAGTCTATGGAGGTTAGCCTAGGTGCTCCTACACCAATTATTTTTTTAATTTGCAATAGGTTGTAGAGACCCGCTTTTCCTCTAAAACAATCATCTTGAGATGACTTGTGAAAGTTAGGCAGGCACTTTCTAGCATGGTGATTAGCAACAATTGGTCTATATGGAGGCAAAGTAGCACTGAAAGAGCAACAAGAATTAAGAGCATGATATTAGATGACTCATGGTGGGATCGTGTGGAGTATCTCCTTAGCTTCACTGAGCCCGTTTTGAGTATAATTTGCTATAATAAAATGGACAAGCCATGCATTGGAGAGATATATGATGGTATAGACTTAATGCTTGAGAAGATCAAGTGCACCATAAATGCAAGAGAGCAAGACCCTGAAGAGACTTTCTTCAAACAAGTGCAAACAATTGTTGAAGAAAGATGAAACAAAATGACAACTCCATTACACCTTATGTCCTTTGCATTGACTCCAAAATACTATAGCAGTCAGCTTCTTTCACAACCAAGAAGGCTTCCTCCATATAGAGATTTAGAAGTGGCTGAAGGGTACAAGGCAACATTTGTGAGACTCTTCCCTAATCAAGATTTGCAAAGCGTAGTCACAAATGAGTTCACTGATTTTGTGCACTCAAATCATCTAGATGTTGATTCCACCCATGATAGGTTCTTAAAGGATGCTCATAGTTGGTGGTACTTCCATGGACAATACTTTCAAAATTTGCAGCCCCTTGCAATCAAAATTTTATCACAAGTTTAATAAATTTTCATAGTTTAGTTTTAAAAGTTTCATAATTTCATTTATAATTTTTTAATTGTTTACTTTTTCTTCATGGGTTTCTAGTTCATCCGCATCTAAGAGGAATTGGAGCACATATTCTTTCACCCACTCAGTAAAGCACAATAAATTGTTGTCAGAAAAAGCGGAGAACTTAGTATATGTGCATTCCAACTTGCATCTCCTTTCACACAAACAACCTGACTACAAGGAAGAGGAGACAAAGTTGTGGGATATAGTGCTAGAGGATACTGACTTGGATGCTTGCAATTTCCACCATATTGCAAATGAGGAGTCAAATATCCAACAGGAGCATGGGCATAATACTAGTGCTAGTGATGGTGCCATTGGCACTACTTGTGATTCATCTAGTTTCCTACTTCATCTAATGTCAATGTTGACGTTGATATGGATGATTAAATGATTTAGAGAATCCATTTGATGATTAAAACTTTAAAAGTGTTGTAATATTGAACTTGAAGTTTGAACAATGAATATTTATCATGCATGTTTTAAATGACATTCAAGTTTATGGTGGTTTTGTTGTTTATATGATGTTATGTGATATCAAATATTCTAATTCTAATTCATGCTTCTAGGTTACATATATATATATATACATGTTTTTTTAATTTGTACTAACGAACCCAAAATGAACCGAACCCATCCCCCAAAAAAATTTGCCAAGCCGGCAAACCAAACCATTGAACCCGAACTGGCAACTTAGGTCTAAGGATAACTAATATTAATAGAGGGAATAAACATTCATCAAATCATAATCAAGAGGGATTTTTTGTCAAATGTTGTAGTTAGAAATGCCCTTATAAATATGTATTTAAAATATTCAAGAATACAACCCACCAAGTTTGGCTCTAATCGTGGGGATTGAAAAGTTTCACACCATCAACTCATATTTAAATCTCATAAGACAAGGGATCCCTTGCAATGGCTAGATAGGACACGTGGAGATAATGGTCACACTTATGGTAATGCATGGACCACCCTATGTTTTGTCATGGGGGTATATTGAGGTAAGAGATAGTGTAAACATATTAAGCAACCAAGCCAACATCCATTTACTCTATATGATGTCCCCCACTAACTAAGGGTTGTGTAAAATTTCTCAATAATTTACCCCAAATTTTAGGGCCTTGGGAATGTAGAATGAATACTTGAGTTGTTGAAAGATATAAAAAATTGTCATAGGTTTGAAACCCACTTTAAGTGTTGTGCTAAGCATGGGGTATCTTAGGCACAACAAGAGTTTATTGGGGTTGACCTTGTCTCTAAGAACCATCTCCCTATGAGATTATTGCCTCCAAGTGGTGTGGTCTAAGTTATTGAACTATTAATCACTTTGATATAAAAAACATGTTAAAGAATATACATGGAATTTTTTTTTTTGATAATATGCCTCAAATATGTGATGTCATGAACTATTGATTACAATATATGTGAAAATGGGTAGTAGGCATGATGGAACTAATAATAGAAATGATAAAATATAGAATCTGACCTTTCAATAAGATAATAGGAAAATATGTAAGAAGGATCGATGTACTAAGTCCAACACTAGAAGGAATGGTGGTAGTGGTTATCAGAGTAGTAGGGTTAGGATTAGAGGAATAAGATGGATTATGAGACACATCACTAAGATTACTAATTAAGGATCCAAGGTTGTCCAATATTTCCATGTCATGAGGTAATTCAACTAATATATTATAGAATAAATGTGCTCATTGATTAATAAATTTTGTATTTTGAAATACATTCATCAAAGCATATCTAGTAATATGTATATCTTGTTTATCCACATCTTCATCATGATCATAATCTTGTATTTCACCTCAGCTGACCTCAATATAACCACCATCAAAGATAATTATTGGATTGGGTAGACATGTTATTGTTTAGACAAGGGCTTTCTTCAATGGAAGATTTAGGAACTATGGGATGTCCTTGGCATAAATAATGATAATATTAAAAGGATAAAGAAATCAAATGATTTAAATATGAAAATAGACACATCCTATACCTATTATAAAGGTGGGTAGGGTGTACAAAGGATAAGCATTGCATACAGTCACCAACCTTAAACATAAATATAGAATAAGAGAGTACAATGAGAAAAAGGATAAACCATATCTAAAAAATGATAACATAAAAAATAAGTTTTATTTTAAAACCCTAATTAGATCCCAAGGTTGTGTAACATCTAGCAATTTCACCAATAAATATGGTGTGGAAATAGGAACACTATGGTTATAGTTTAGGCTAATTAGTATAATGCATACAAATAATCACAATAAGCCTAGACTAGACATAGAGCTAGGGTTGGACATAATATACAATTATACAATTTTCTACAAATAGAAAGTAAATAGGACGATATACTACTTATATCTAAGAAGGAAAAATGAGTGCCAAAAGGACAAGACTAGGATTATATGCACCTTGAGATTAAAAGATGTTCATGTGTATTTATTAGAATCAAAATATTCATCTTTGCTTTGTTAAAAATAGGGTAAATAGATGTAATAAAAGTATAGATAAAAATTATACAAGTCTAATTAAATAATTAGATTAATATGTGATTAACTATCAAATCTAAAATAAAATATGGTGAAACACATATAGTAGTAAAATTAAAACACTAGATGATTGATGAAGACAATTGTGTAACTCCCAATTTTCATGAACTTTTCAATACCCTTTTTATTTGAACAATTTCATTACAACTATATCCCATGTATCTCAAATAATAATAATTAAATAACTTTATCTTGACATCTCATAGATGTCCAAATACGTATTTCAAAAAAATTGGAGATAGAATACATAAGATTACAAGATGGATATAACACCCTTTAAGAAGCTAGAATTATTGGAGCCACCCTAGCCTATCATTAAGAAGGATGCAACAAAGTATTGTTTACATCAATGTAAGATTTTGTTCTTTCATTGTTGTAACATGAATCCAATCTTTATTTTAATCTTATTTGAAACCCTTGGAAATCTAAAATTTCTTAAGTTCAATTGAGATAATTTACCCAGCCAATAGATTTTAGAAATGGATTTAAATGAGTTGCTATGTGAATAAGCTTGAGAAATATTCCTAAATAGACGTTCCAAATAGAAAAAAAGATTAAATGACTTTAGTAGTATATTTTTTTAGAATCTTTTGTCTAAATATATATCTTGATTGGTAAATTTTTTAATTTCTTTTTTTAAAAACAACACATCATGAGATGTAAGAGGAATAAAACATAAATCAATACATTATTTTTTGTATTTTATAATATAGTATAAAAATATACATAATTTAATTCATAATCACTTTCAATACCAATTTCATGGCCTGTGAAAAACTCATGCCTAGTACAATCTTTTAGCTTTTTTATAGTGTGCCAAAAACATCCCCTTTCATGTGGCACACTATCTTTCTAAACTTTTAATTTTATTAAAAATATACATAAATTCGATGATATAGCTATCAAATTTAGCCACTAGGTGGAGGGACAAAACATAATGAGATTATTATTAGAATTAACCTTAGTACAATCTATAATTTTTCTCTCAAAAAAGCTCCCATAAAAGTTGGGAAATTATATACCTATTTTTCCTCCTTAAAGTGGAAAGAAAATAAAAAACATAGGTAATTCCTTCCTCAATTTTTTTAATCTATTAAATCATATCATATCAGTTAACAATATAAAAATGGATAGAGAGACACATGAAATACTATTTAAAATATTTAGCTAAAAAAATGTTAATACATAATGATAAAATAATAATTGGATCATATAAACTTAATAAATAGCCCTTAATCAAAAGGGAAGTAATTAATATCATTTAGAACATCCATTAATCTGATTTATCTTTTACTTTATTAACTAATATTCTATTTCTTGATTCTAATTAATTAGCAAATTGACACATGCACCCATTTTCCTAGTGTCTAACCCTTTGTTTCACATTCCTATGTGAAAAATATCTATCATCTACATCTAGTACATTATGTTATTGCCTCCTACAATCTACATATATTACCTCTTATTGACATGATCATCCTAAAATTCATATATCAACATATAATAATATAATGTATTGATTAAAATTTATATTATAAAAATTTATATATTAACATACAAAAATATAATGTATTGATTGAAATTTATACTATAATGGATCCAATGAGATTGACTTTAATTGAGAGCAGCACAACAATATTAGAGAATGAAAAATTTGTTTTAGAAAATAGATTATTTGTATGTAATTATTATAATTTTTAATTTTTATTTGAAATATTTTATTAAAAGATTAAAAAGATTAAAATTTTTTAGCTATAAAAATTTCATAAAATCATTTTATTAATTTTTTTTTTTTTACTTTTTGTAACATTTAATCATAAATTTTAGTTTCATTTTTAATAAAATTAAAATTTTATTGGTATTTTTTAATATTTATACTTCTATTCAATTCTCTTTAGGATTTTAATTATAATTATTTTAAGATGGTTCTACAACTTCCTAGGAGGTGTGTGCCAATTTATACTTTAGAAATATGTAAATAAAATAAAACATTTTTAAAATAGTTATAAAGTAAAGTAAAATAATTATTTAGAAATAGTATTATTTGAAAAATTAAATTTATAAAATAGTTCTTAAGTAAATAAAATAGTTCTAATTTCGTAAAATGAAATAACTCTTTAATTAAATACAAATAATGCAATAAGATTTCCACAATCCATATGAAATTAGTTTTTTGTTTTTGGATTTGATTGTGTTCTAATATTTATCTTTTCTTATATAAATATAGGTGATTGTTTCTATTGTTCATATTTATTTCTCTTTCTTTCTTAATTTTATTTATTTCTCCTTCTTATAAATAAAAATGTTATTTTCCTCTTTCTTTTTCTCTTTCTTATATTTCTCTTTCATTTATATCTTGAACTTTGTGCATTGCTCTTCATTCTTTATTTTCTTGTTAGGACTCTTTTTGATTTCTCCTTAATTTTGTTGTAGCTTTCTTAGTTTTAGCAATTTAGTGTTACTTTTGATTGTCTTATTTCATTTATTGATTTATTTCCTTGTCTTATTTCATTTATTGATTTATTTCCTTACTTTCGCTTCTTCCTTTCTTATCCCTCTACTTTATTGTTTTAGCTTCATTGCTTATTTATCTCTTTTCAAAAATATTTTTAGTCTTCATTCTCTCATCTCTATTTCCTTGCATTCTTTTTATTTTTCATTTGTTCCTTTTCTATAAAAAATTTTACTTCGGGTTTTAGTTTTCTTTATTTTCTTAGTTCTCTTTCTATGTTTTTTATTATTTGCTTCTATTTCTATTCTTACTTAAATTTATGTGTTTGTTTTAGGTTTTTTATCATATATATATATATATATATATATATATATATATATATATATATATATATATATATATATATATATATATATATATATATATATATATATAGCTCTTATAGATGACTTATTGTCTTGATTGTTTATTCTCTTCCTTTAACCTTTGCATGCATTCTTATATTGACGTTGCCTCTTTTCTTTTTGCTTATTTAGTTAGTTAGTGGTGTAATTTAATCTACATTTTTGAATTCTCACCTCTTCGTTGCCATTGTGGCTTGCTCCCTCTTGTGCTTTTATTTATTTTATTTTTTCCTTTATCTTTTGTTCCTTTCTCTTTATTTTTAAATTTTCATTGGGGTTGTGTTGTCTTGGTTGGTTAGTGTTCTTAGATGTATGTCTTCTCTCTTTTTTACTCTTTTCTTTTTATTTAATTTTTTATTCTTTCCCTCGTGGGTTGTGATCTCCCATCTCTCCCCCCCCTGTTTTTTGTCTATTTATCTTTGTCTCTAGCTAGTCTGCAACTAACATTTTCTCATCCTTGTTCAGCTCTCCATCCTGATGATGGATCACAGAGTGTGATCCGAAACGTTGATGAAAAAATTAGAACACAATCGAATCCAGAAACAAAAAAACTAATAAATACAAATAGTTCTTCAAATAAAAATAAAACAATTCTAAAGTGAATTAAATAACTCCAAATTAGATTTCTCTCATATTTATACTAGTTATTTAATTTGAGACTTTAATCTCATATTAAAATGTCAAAAACATAATTAGTAGGCAACATGGAAGCATTAAAAATCATGTGAAAGGAAGCAAATGCTAGTTGTACTATTGATATTTGAAAATCATCATTATCAAGATTATTTTAAACCATAATCATTATGATATATAAGATTAATTGGGAGGGGAATGCCATTATTTAAGAAACATGATATGGCAGTCTCAAAGAGGATTATATTTTTCAGTTAATTGATAAAATTTCAAATTCATATTATTGTTTCTCCTTGTTCTATTATCTTTTTGGAGTTTGATAAGATTTTTTTTGCAATAGAAATGTAAATTTTAATGCAATAAATATAAAATTACAAGCCCATTAGTATATGTTTGTAAGATCTTTTAGCTTTTGTCCACTACATATCAACATTTTAAGAAAATCCAATATAGTTTATATGATTTATTTGCAAAATTTTCATAATAAGTTTATCAATTTGCAAGAGATACTTCTAAAAGATGTGTAGAGACCCAAAATAACTTCATATGAAATCTCCTAGCATATAGACATGTCCCATATAGGTCTCCAAGATAGAGATGTCTAATATAAAAGATGAATACGAATGATCAAGATAAGAGCATCCTAATAATTATGATATAAAATATTGACTTAATTTTGAAATGTTATTTATAGTTGTATTCTTTAATTTTGTATTAAATAATTATTCAATTGTTGAAGAATATATGACATCTAGACATTCATACCTTCCAATAGTTTTTCAAATATAACTATTTAATTTAAATTTTCTATTTGAAATTGACAATGTAATATTTAAAAAAAAAACCATTTAGCGTTTCAACATAAAAACATTCTAACTTTTTATTTATTTTTATAAATTGTAAACTATCCAGCTATTGCACCAAACAATATGGTGTTTCATCTAAATGTACATAATATGGCCCAAATATGAGTTTGTATGGATATTTCTTAGAAACATTATTGTATTCATATATGGTATCTTATAGGTGGATACATTCATTAAGACAAGGCAAGGGAAGTATTGAGTCAATTAAATAAATAAACAAAGCAATGTTAGTTACCCATCTTCTAGTATTCATATAAATTAAAAAACTATTGTATCCCACATTAATCATTGATTTGTAGCATGCTGAAATAACTTGAGTCCCCCTATATTCAATCACCCTTCATTGTTAGTTACCTCTCTTCTATTACTACATGTTATTGGTTTTGGTTCGGGGAGATATTTTATTACAAGATAGGGCAATGCTTATAAGACCACAAAAAATAGGTTTCTCTTTAGCCAAGCTTACTTTTTAGGTTCATGGCATGTCTCCTAAGTAGACCAAAAGGAATTAAAATCCTTGGCTTCTTGTATCACCACATAAAACCTGTTCTACTAGGTATTGCAGGGCATGTAGACTATCTCTAGAGTAGCTTCTCTTCCACACAACTATCTAGTGCAAGCATCACTATTTATCACCATGAACAAGGTAGTATATCTTCAAGATATAAAACTAGATCCTCTCAACTAGATCTCTACGATTTTATTTAAGCTTCCTCCAAGAGGGCGCCCTCCTAGCCTAAGTTTGGACCCTTAAGGCACACACATCTATTCATTTCTTTGAAATAGCCAGTTGGCCTAGCACTACTTTTGTGACCTAAAACAATGATTATTATGATGGTATTGATGAGGTAAATTTTCCTACAAGGGATGTGATATATTAACTCACTATAAAAACTAAACTAAATATACTACTATAATTACTTCAACGAATAGTATAGAAAAATAAACCTAAAACTATTCTAACCAACATGTAGACACACATTTATTATTATTTTTTCAATCAAAGAAATACATTAAGATTGAACCTAATAACATGATATTCCTTGTTGGGCACTCCCAACATACAAACTCTATACTGATTGATTGATAGAGATTTAGCTATGTTTGATGATTCTAGTGCACTTTTTGGCTTGCAAGTCTAAATTTAATCTGCACAAATCTGTTGTCAAGATTTTTGTCCCTAAGATGATAGGTTCACCCTTGAAGGGTTTTATCTCTTATGCACCCAGTTGGTGTAGTAGTGCCACTAGAACTAAAATGAGGGGTGAATGTTTTTTTAATTTTCTAGAAGTGCCCTCACTTATGCCTTATGTTTTGTTTTATGACCCACCTTTTTTAATCATTCAAAAAATTAGTCCTCAATCAGTGGAAATTTCAAATAGTTAACCTCCTTAATGAGTGGCAGTTCCAATAGTTGACTAACTACACATCCACCTTTATTCCAATTCTAAGTAAATAGAAAATTGTTGCAAATAGGTGCAATACCACACACATGATTCCTTATTCTAATATGCAGCTATCTTACTAATAGACCTACTTACCACTCAATTGGAGGAAACTAAGACAACTACTTCATAACCAAAGAATCAATTAATGATATCAAATTTCCATAATTCATATTATATATTGTTCAATGATTTTTGGTGTAACACCCTGCCAAAGAACCCTAGAGGACAACACATCTAACTGCAAGTATGATTTTTTTTTTTTAAGAAATAACAAGAAATGTAAATCATATATAAACATAACATATAAGCTAAACTATGTTCTCTAAGGTTCCATGATTGCATTACAAACAAACCTACTTAACAAGATCTAAACATACATCATGGATTAACTAACTACAAGAGTTCATTTTAAATCCTTTGCATTAATAAATAAGAAACATACAAGACTAACAGGGTAACCGACTAGATACTCATCCTCGTCGAGGATGATGGCAAGGGTAGGGGATCACACGTTATCTCCATTTTCAACAATTTTCCATTGTGTTTAAGGCACGCTCAAATCTGTCAATTCAGGTGCAGTCAATGCATGGTACCTGCAACCTGCATCAAACCAAATAGTCAAACATATATATATATACAATCAGACACACTGTGCAAGGAAATCATAGCATAGCAGGGTACTCATGAATGAGTAATGCAACACTGTCATATATATATATATATATATATATATATATATATATATATATATATATATATATATATATATATATATATATATCATACAATCAGACACACTGTGCAAGGAAATCGTAGCGTAGTAGGGTACTCAAAAATGAGTAATGCAACACTATCCATTTCACCAAGACACATCAAAAGAGTAACCACATCAATGTATAGTAAACAATTACATACAAACAACAAAGAACAATCACTAGATAATCAAATAGTAACCATGCTCAGATAAACACATAATGCTCATAATTACATCAATCCACATAAACTAATAAGTCCATAAAACTGTCATAGCATGTGCATAACTCAAGTAATAGCAATAACGTCAAAGTATCATCAAAGTGGAATCATAGCAATACATCTAACATCAAAAAAATGTCATAATGTCTATCCTAACAGAACATATCAGTCTAACAGATGACAATATGAGGGGCACTACATCCTCCCCCCTAGAATCAGGCTTACTCTTGGAAGCTTGCAAACAAGTATGGGTATAACTCTCACATCTAGGATGCATTCCCCCCAAGTGACTAAGGACTCATCATTAGGATCCCATTGGACCCTCACTTGCTCAACGTCTTGACCCCTGAGGGCAAGTCTTCTGTGTTGTAGAATTGCCACGGGTTTCTGAGTCAGTTGCCCATCCTCTACCTGAAGTCTCCACAACTGTGTCCTAATGCTCGACTTGTGGTTATTAATTGGTGGAAACACTCTGTGAGACCTGCTTGCATCACCCACTATCAGCTCTGAGGCTGTTGGCCTTGACTGAATCCTAATGTGTTCTTCTAGGACACTGTCTAGCTATGTGGCCCTGTTGGCCACAAGAAAAACATCCTGTACCTCTTCCATACCCCCTGTCACTTGAGGGTGCAATGGACTATTGGAAACTACCTGTACTAACTGCAGACTATGTGCTTTGACCTGGCTAGTTGGGATGATAATGCTTGGCTCACTGTTGACTCTAATTTTTCCTACACTGAACCTTGCTACCTTGCTGAGATTGGGAGTTCTCGGGTTTCAACTGGGAACACTGTTGTTGCTGTTGTTGTCCACCCTTAGCGGGTGGTTGATGGCTCATAAAGGAAACCGCTGCATAGGACTGACCACCTTGGAACCCGAAGCCTATTGGAGGCACACTACTGATCTGAACACCAATAAACCAAGTCTCAGCCTCCAAGGCACCACTAGAACCATCAAAAGTAGGACGTTCCCTCAAAATATCCCTCACATGACCTGCAAAAATAGTCTCCTACTCTATTATAACCTCTCTCCTCCTAGGAGACCTCTCTCTTTCCCTAACCACCTGCTAACTACCCTCCTATCTAGGGGCTAGGAAGGCAAGGATCTCCTCAAGCAAAGGACATAACTGAGTTCCCTCTAAGTCCAGTTGGCCACGATTCCAACCCCCACTTCCTTGAACATTCTGAGAGCCTTCTTGTTCCTCATGATCACCCTTGTGGGAACCTTGAGGAGGGGTGTTCTAGTGGTTAGCCCCACGACCACCACCTTGACGACCCTGACCTAGACTCCTAGACATCTTCCTACACAAAGACCACCAAGGACAAGTCCAAGGTTGTTAGGCGAGGATGACAAAAGGGAGAGAAACTTAATCTACAAAGTCTAAGAAACTAGGACAACATAATGGGCTCATATAAAACTAGAGTACCCAGTGTTAGAACCCTGCTCTGATACCAGGTGTAACGCCCCACCAAAGAATCCTAGAGGACAACACATCTAACTATAATAATGACAATTTTTTTTAATAGAAATAACAAGAAATGTAAATCATATATAAACATAACATATAAGCTAAACTATGTCCTCTAAGGTTCCATGACTACATTACAAACAAACCTACTTAACAAGATCTAAACATACATCATGGATTAACTAACTCCAAGAGTTCATTTTAAATTCTTTGCATTAATAAATAAGAAACATACAAGACTAATGGGGTGACCGACTAAATACTCATCCTCATCAAGGATGATGGCAAGGGTAGGGGACCGTACGTTATCTCCATTTTCAACAAATTTCCATTGGGTTTAAGGCACGCTCAGACCTATCAATTCAAGTGGAGTCGATGCTTGGTACCTACAACCTACAACAAACAAAATAGTCGAACATATATATATATAATTGAATATAGTCAGACATACTATGAAAGGAAATCATAGTGTAGCAGGGTACTCAGTAATGCGACATTGTCCCTTTCACCAAGATACATTAAACAAGTAAGCACATCAATGTATAGCAAACAGTTACATACAAACAACATAGAACAATCATCAAATAATCACATAGTAACAATGATAGATAAACACATAATGCTCATAATTACATCAATCCACATAAACTAATAAGTCCATAAAATTGTCATAGCATGTGCATAAGTCAAGTAATAGCAATAACATCAACAAAATGTCATAATATATGTCCTAACAGAACAACTATCAGTCTAACAGATGACAGTACGAGGGGCACCACATCTGGATTTGATTGTGTAGATTTTTTCATCAACGTTTCGGATCACACTTCGTGATCCATCATCAAG
This sequence comes from Sequoia sempervirens, assembly GCA_007258455.2. Lineage (NCBI taxonomy): Eukaryota > Viridiplantae > Streptophyta > Pinopsida > Cupressales > Cupressaceae > Sequoia > Sequoia sempervirens. The sequence continues at coordinate 707,626,252 of VDFB02193867.1, read as the reverse complement.
ATGAATCAAGAGAGAAAAAGGAGAAAATCATTAGATCACTTAGTCCTAAACATTGCCTTATTTTAAACATAAAGTATAGACTCAATTACCTTATTTTAAACATAAACATTTCTAATTGAACAATTAGTCCTATCTAATTATAGATAGAGCACTTAGTATTGTGGAGTGAAAGGAGACATCCAGCTAGATTTGGAAGATCACTTGAAAAAGGTCAATGAACCTTAAATCGAGATGGAAGAGATTAAGAATCCAAAGTTGTAGGCTCAAAGTGAGGAAAATGTTGGACTTGGTAACCTCACAGGATTTTGAATGTTGAGAAAGTGACCTACTAAATAATTGATAAGTTGGTTCTTACAACTTTCTAGTTTCAATTTATGTTGGTATGTGTTTGTTAGCTTTATACTTTTATAAGTATGGTTGTTTTTGGAAACATAATTAAGGAATTTTACCTCAATTTATGAAAACTATTGTAAATTCTTAACATGTAATTAGTTTCTGTCTAGTCTTTCAAATTGTTGGTGGAAGCCTATAAGGTATCTTGTTCAATATAATTTGATACATTTATCTAGATTTGAATTAAAAAATAAGTTGTACTATAGTGAACAAAGGTCATCCCAAGTATCATAAAAATATACTAGACTTAAAGGAACAAGCCCATGTTTTATAGAGTGCACCCAAAAATATTGCTAACATTTTCATTCATTAAAACTTGTACTTCATTTAAGTATCAAATATTTGTAGCTAAATATTCCTTTACCATAATTTGATATTAAGGTGGGTAGTTTTATATTACATCTATCTCATCTATTTGAGAGTTATTAATGAACAAAAAAGAGAATTGTTGGTAAAGGTGTCTCAATTTTGCATCTTACTGTTGAAGAATTTTTTTTTTTAGGGCTTTAGAGATTGACTTTGGCCTTGAAAGAATGTCAAAATGAGATTTTACTAAAGTGGGTTATGATGACATGTACCTCTTCTAAAAAAAATTTGGTCATAAATGTAAGAGACTCTATGTCACATAAGAGACTTATAAGAGCGAGTTATACTTGTTGACTAACTTTTGATGCATGTTATGACATCTAATAAGGCATCTTTGAATGGAGATAATGGAGTCAAAATATAGCACCCAAATTGTTGAGAGGATTATGATGATTTTAAGCTAATTTACCGGATTTGCTCAGGAAGGCCCAAGGCTCGATTCAAGTTCGATTTGGGTTTGGAATTTGGGTCCGGTCTGTGAAAATTCGCTCTGGGTCTGTCTTTTTGACTGTGGGTTTGGCCAAGGTCCAGACCCATGACTGTGGGTCCGGACAGGGTTCAAAATTTTTGAACCCGGTTCGAACTCGGGTTCTATTCTGCGCCCAAGTGCGTTTTTTCACATTTTTTTTCATTTTTTTAATACTTTTTTGACTCATTTTTGACTTAAAATTAATGAATTTTTTATTCTTTCCAACCCTAATACTTGCCTCAAAAACATGAAATAGGTAAATTGAAACTCATTTACCAATTTGTGAATGAGAAAAAAGGATTTTTTGCCTCCATTGCTGAACTTTCTCTTTTGCTTGCACAAACTAGAATAGACTTGAAGGCTGATTGTAGATTGTTCAAAGTTGATTGTTGTGCTATTCCTAAGCACTTGCAAGTGTCTATTCATTGCTAAGAAGATCGTAGAGCAAGATTTCTTCAAAAGAGGTAGGTTTTTTGAAGTTTTTTGATTTTTTTTCTTACATTTTTTTCACAAGCGAACTTCAACTCTTTTGTTTTAATTTTCATTCCTCTAAATTTCTATAGCACATGTTCAATTTTTTCATTTTTTTGAAATTAATTAAGTCTTTTAGTCTCAAATTCAATGAATCAATACCAAAATTTCAATATTTTGTGCCTTAGGTATTCACTATTATGTATTACAATGGCAATCAGTACCTCCTTAGGCTCAATCCAATCTCGTTTCAAAACAAACACAACTCTCCCCTTTGGAAATATTTAGAAATGGTTTAGCAACTTCCAGGTGGTGGAGGATATGTTTGGATTTGTAGTCATTGCCATGTTCAATATTCAAGCTCATACAGTCAAGTAAAAGGGCACTTGTGTAGGATCCTTGGAATAGGCATAAAAAATTGTCCAGGTGTAGACAATGCTAGCATTCCAAAAAATATAGTGTTGAAATATATTGTTGAGCAACCAAAAAGCAATCGATGGTAAAACAAGCCATCCTTTGAAGAAAGGATCTTGATCCATGAAATCCCCTACATCACCTTCTTATTTTCCACCTACAGAAAGCCATCCATTTATGGACATCTCTCAAGAGCAAACCATTCCCTCTTCAAATACAAACTCTAAGGGACCATTGGAAGCTTCATTTCAGAATGATGCAAGAGAGATTGTTGATCAAGACATATCAAGATGTGTCTATGCCAATGGATTGGCATTCAATGTTGTTCGTTCACCATATTGGCAAAAAATGGTGAAATCTATTGATGAGGCTCCAAAGGGGTATAAGGGCCCAGGTTTTGAGAAGGTGCATTGCACCTTATTGGAGAAAGAGGTGAAACATGTAGCAGACTCTTTGAAGCCCATAAGGGTTTCGTGGATGGAAAAAAGGGTGACCATAGTTTCTGATGGATGGAAAGATGCAAGAAATCACTCATTGATCAATGTTATTGTTGTGTCCCCTAAAGGGGCAATGTTTTTTAGAGCAGTGGATTGCGAAGGACAGGTGAAAGATGGTCCATTTATTGCTAACATCCTTTGCCAAGCTATTGAAGAAGTGGGCCATCAAAATGTTGTGCAAGTTGTAACCGACAATGCCAAAAATTGTAGGGCTGCTGGGTTATTGGTTGAGGAGAAGTATCCACACATTTTTTGGACACCTTGTGCTATCCACTCCCTCAATCTAATGCTACAAAAAATTGGATCCAAAATTGAGTGGATCAAATAGTTGTATGCCGAGGGCAAAGACATCCAAATGTTTGTCACCAACCACTATATGACACAAGGAATATTTAGACAATTCTCAAAATTGGAGTTGTTCAAGGTAAGTTAATTCTCAATATTTTTAAATTTTTGAAGTTTCTTTTAATTTTAATTTTTAAATTTTGATTTTGTATATTTAAATTATATTTTAATTTTAATTTTGATTTTCAAACAAGTTGTCAAGACCCATTTTTCCTCCAACACAATTGTGTTGAGATGACTTATAAAGTTTTGTGAGGCACTATGTGCCATGGTAATCAGCCCTAATTGGGTTGTATGAAGGCAATCTAGCAATGAAAGGGAAAATAGGATCAAGCAAAGGATCCTAGATGATGGTTGGTGGGATCGTGTTGAGTATCTCGTCAGTTTCACTGAGCCAATACTGAGCATGATTTGTTACACTGACTTGGATAGACATTGTTTAGGTGAAGTATATGATGGTATCAACTCAATGATTGAGAAGATGAGATCCATCATCAATGAAAAAGAGGAAGATCCTGAAGAAAAATTATTCAAAGAGCTACAGGAAATCATGGTTGATAGATGGAACAAAATGACCACTCTCTTGCATCTTCTCGCTTTTGCATTGAGTCCCAAATATTATAGTCCTGAGATACTTTCTGCTTCATCAAGAGTTGCTTCATATAGGGATGGTGAAGCTGCCCAAGGGTACAAGGCAACAATTCGTAGAATCTTCACTAATCATGACCAACGTGATTGAGTGAGGGCTAAGTTTATGGCTTTTGCATGCTCTAGGAGTGTTGATTAGAATATGGATGCTCTTTGAGACAAGTGCAAGGTGGATGCTCATAGTTGGTGGTACTTCCATGGGAAAGAATACATGCACCTTCAACCTATTGCAATAAATTTTTTATCCCAAGTAAGTTTTATATATTTGTAATTTTAATTTTAATTAATAATTTTGTTTAGTTAAATTTTGTAACTCTTAAATATTTATTAATTTAATTTGGTCTTAATAGGTTGCTAGTTCATCCTCTTCTGAGAGGAATTGGAGCACATACCCCATCCACTCAATAAAACACAATAGGCTACATTCAAAAAAGGCTGAGGACTTGGTGTATGTGCATTCAAACTTGCGCCTCCTTACACAGAAACATAGTTCCTACAAAGAAGGAGACACAAGGAGGTGGGATATTGAGCCAGAGCAGCTTGACTTGGATGCTTCAACAAGTCACTTAGTTGCACTTGATATTGATGATGACTTTCAACCTGAAGCAGCTACTAAGCATGAGAGCGGTAGTGTTAGTGCTAGTGTCAGTGCTTGTGCGAGTGACACTAATGCTATTTGTGGTTCTACACAAAATGTAGCATCTAATGATGCTGATGATGCTGCTTTTTTTGATGACCCATATGATTCAGATTGATCAATGATCATTAATTATTAATGGTTGATTGTAAACACTTGACATTTTTATGTTTGAAGTTTGAACTTTAATTTATAATTCTATATCATGACATTTGACTTTTGAGTATAAAGTGGTGTATTTTTGCTATGTTATTTGACTATTAATATGATGGTGTATTCTGAACTTAATTATTGCTGCAAATATGTATATATTTCTTATTTTTATATGTTTTTGTATTACCGAACCCAAAATGAACCCAACCCCCAAAAAAAATTCCCGAACCGGCAAACCGGGTTCTCGAACCCAAACCTGAACCCAAAACCAAACCAATAACTTAGATTTTAAGGTAGGTGGAATGAATATGCTTTTTTTAGTCTATGGACTTGTCTTGGGATTTGGGTGTTTGATTTTTTATTAAGGATTTGGATGCCATATTTTGGGTGGTTTTAACTCATATGTTCTTAATTACCATTTGATGGTTTCATTTATTGCTTCTATCGATTGGTTGCTTGAGATGGAGGTTTTATAGTGATTTTTTGTAGATACTATTACACTGTTAGATTTTCTCTAGATCTCTTATAGATAAACTCCTATAAAGATTTATATTTTTCAAGTATATTGTAACCAAGTTGACTACTAAATAATATATTGACTTGTTTTGGATAGTGAAGTTTTTCTCCTAAAATAGTTTTCATCTTGTAAATTATTGTGTTATGATATATTATTGTTGTGTTTAATTCCTTATAACTATATGATCAATTTAATTTTTGCACATATTTCCTTTCATATTGAAACAACGAAAAATGGGGGATATGCTTTCGTATGGTTTAAAACATAGAGAAAGACCCACTTTCCAATTATTTCATTGAAGGAAAGTCCTAGAGATCTCAATCTAAAGTATGCAAAGGAGAAAGAGATCTTGCAATAGGGTTGTCCTATGGTCTGATTATAAACTAATGAGGGGTTCACCACCAAGCTAGGGCTTGGAAAGAAAAATACAATGCAACTCAAAATGCTTAAACTTAGTATTTTGCAATCTTTCACTAAATGACCTAGAAAAGCATGTAAAATAGAACAAAAAACTACAAGATGAAATGTGTGCACCTAGAGATTTGAAGATGACTGGATGAAGCTCTGAAATGCTAAAAGCATTTATTTTGAAGCCTACTAGGACTCATATGCCAGTCTGAGTGATTTAGTCCCAGATCTAGGTTTCTGTGTAGAAATTGAAATTTGGCAAATGAGTGTCTGAAATTGCAAAAACCTAGAAAATGACCTAAATTGGGACTCATATGCTAGAATTAGTGTATTAGTCCCATTAGGGTTTTTGGGAGCTTCAAAGTCTGATCCTTTTTGTAACTTGTAGGTGTTCTCCAAGGATCTTCAATGCAAGGTGACAACTTTGACAACTTTGAATACTTGACAACTTTCTCCAAACTTTCTCTTCAATATGTCTTCAACCTAGATCTACAAAGCACACACTAAAAAAAGGGAAAAATGTTGTTTTGTTAGTAGATAGGGGTTTTCCTTGGCCAAACCTCATTTTGGTAATCAAACCTTGTAATGAAATTAAGTAACATAAAGGAATGATGAATGAAAAAATAAACAATTTTACAACTCACCAAACCCCTGCAATAAAGTGCTGCAAACATGCATGAGATGGCTACAATGGATGTGGATCTTGACTCTTGCTTGAATAGGATAGATCTTGAATTGAATGCTATCTTGAATCATGAAACCCTACATCATAATTTTTAGATAAAAAACAAACATGATGCATGATGAATTTGACATGATGCCTGATGCTTGAATAATGCTTTAAAATGCTTGATAAACTGCTCTTGAAGACTCTTGAATTCTTCCTTGATCACAAATTTTCTATAATGCATGAATACTCAAGTTGCTAGGTGAAAAATGAGTGAAATAACTTTGTATTTATACTTAATTATGCCAAATTCCTTGAAATTACAACACTACAAGCCAAAATCATATATAGGAGAATAAAATCCCACCAAGAATTTGAAATAATTTTGATTTTGGGCCACACGGGACTCATATGCTAGAAGTGGCGTATGAGTCCCATTAGGCATAATTTATGGGACCAATTTCAAAAATACTTAGAAAGGTGTAAAATCAAGATTGGGACCCAAAAACCTAGGTGGGACTTAGACACCCAAGGTCGCATATGAGTCCTAGATCACTAAATCTGGGCCACACAACCTAAAAACACTTGAATTATGATTGGATGTTGTTTTAAGTTGGGATTATCCTAAAAAATATGCATTAATTAAGGCTTGTGGATGCAAAATAAGGCCAATTAAAACATAAAGAAGCCCAATTATTAAATAGAACCCTAGAAAAGTGTGATTTAAGTGTGTTACAACACTTTACAAAACTCTAAACAAGACATCATTAAGGTACATTTTGGTCAAAAATGGTTTCAGTAGTTTCAATTAATTAATAAAATCCTAGAAAAGTGTGAAATTGTGTTACAACACTTTATAACACCTTTATAAGGTACACTTTAAGTACATTAGTTTACAAGGGCCCAAGACCTAATGTGAATGTGTCAAACACATTAGAACATTAAATCAAGACAACATTTAAGCTTAGTTTAGCAAGGAGGGCCCAAAAGAGCAAGGAAAAGTAAAGGGACACTTTTTTCATTGCCATATTTAGCCCCCACTTAAGTGAGAGGATGAACTTGCTTCAAATTCACACTAAAGTAGAAAAACACACATTAAGAGGGGCCCAAGTGCACCAATTCCAGTAAGATAGGATGACAAAAATCAAGAGAGGTGATCAAGCCCCTAGGAACAAGATCCCATGTAAAACAAACATAGGCACAAAAGAACACACATGTAAATGATATAAAGAGCAATAACAAGGAACAAGCATACACTACCAAAGACAAAAATAGATAAGAAGAATAAAGGAAAAATAAGGGTGGATCAAGCTTCGATCGTTTGTCCATCATGATGTGGATCGGATCTAGGTTGTTTGTCCAAAATTGCATGCTCACTCTGAGGCAATGGAACTTCAGGCTGTCCGTTGGGTGAGTAATCCAAGAAGGTGAGACACATACACACATGACCAGTATGTGCTCACACACACACATGTGGTTAAGGGAAATTCATGCCTTGGTTGGGCTTCCTATCAAACCATACCAAAGTTATACCTCCTGATAACTTTGATATTAAGGCACCATGCAACAATGATCTTTGAGCTTCATGAGACAAGCAAAACTTTGTATGCTTGGAGCTCATGAACAAACAATGAACTTTGAGCTTCAATAGGCAAGAAAATATTTGTATGCTTGGAACTCATGAACAAACAAGATGGCTCCATAAGAATGCAAGATGTGTTATGCAAGGAGGCCATATAACCAAAATTTTGTAAATTAGGGAACGTTCCAAGGAGTCTTGTTTAATTCACGCAAAGTCTTGAACTTAGGGGACATTGTGCCTAATGTCTCCAAGAGAGAACCAATCAAAGAATAGAAGATTCATGACTTAGGGGATGCAGTGTGTTGCATCAAGCCAATAAGAGGAATATAATATGCTAAGAGAGATCACACTCTTGAAGGACATCACATCCAATGTCACCACAAAGCGAGAGACACATTGCATAAAGTAAGAAGACTACACCATGATCATGAAAAATAAAAATGCAAAATAATAATGCCAATGTATGCCCCCACTTTAAAGAAATTTCTAAACACCCTGTTGTGAGAAATTTCTTTAAAGTAGCAAATGGTATATTCTTAACAAGACATGAGAGCTAACTTGGAAATCCCTATTCCAAGTCATATGTTTCCAAATAAAGCTACGTCATGCAAACAAAAGTGAGGGGTTGTCGGGCCAAAATAAAACTCCAAACACATGAGGGATCTATGGATTCAAGGTTAGTATGTTCTTGCTACAATGTTATTTAAGATCTCAGAACTGTCATCATTCCCTAGATACTCATAGAACTTGGAAGAATGACACAAAGAGAGTGAAAACAAAGAAAAATCCTTTCAGGTCAACATGGAAGAAACATGAATGTCTTGACGCCTTACATTATCCCCAAAAGGAAAACACAAGAGAAATGAAAAAGAAAAAGGAAAAACTTTTGGGTCAACATGGAAGAGACATGAATGTCGTGACGCCTTGTGTCATCCCAAAAAGGAAAACACAATACAAATGAAAAGGATAAAGGAAAATATTTTGGGTCAAAATGGAAGAGACATGAATGTATTGACACCTTGTGTCATCCCCAAAAGGAAAAGACAAGACAAATGAAAAAGATGTACAGCATAGAGAAGAATGAAGGTACAAATAGAGGAATGTCACAAAGAGAGAGAGAACATCAAACAAAATGTCACTGGGGATCACATTATGCATATGCAATCACATAACAAAAAATGAAAAATAAATAATGCAAAAGATTAGTAAGACACACACAAGTCAACCTAAAGCAAGTCGTCTGCATCCCAATCATGTTCATTATATGTTGAATGCAGGAAACTAGCCAAAGGGGCAATAGCAAGTGTCGAACTAGGGTCATCACCAAGTTCAACACTCTTCCTAGGAGAATCATCATTTAAGTTCATGGAAGAGGATCAAACGATGTATTCAATTCATTATGCACTTCCTTGTGAATTTTAGCAATTTCATCATCGTCATCCAAGTTTGTCACAACAAGAGGTCGAAGGAAAATGTCCATGGAAGTTTCTTGTTTATGTTGCGACGAGGGTGTAGAGTCATTGTGTATTGCTTCAATCAAGTTTGGATTTTAATTTTCTTTGTTTATTTCTTCATGTAACTTTCGAGAAAAGGCATGATGTCTACGCCTATGCTCTCTAGCACCTCTATTTCTTTTAGTTATGTTTTCAAGTTATGTTTGTGTAGGAACAGGTTGATCAACCATAGGTTTCTTTTCTTCCCTAAGGGGAGGAACAAAAGGAACCATTGGAGGATGTTCAACCACTTTCTCTTTAACTTTGTACACTTGTTTAATTCTAGGAGGTGTAGAAGGATTAGTTTCATTATCTCTTGGTCTTTTGGAAGATGTCGTAGCAGGAGTTATAGGTTGATCTTGATTTTGTGTTGTGTCTTTAGGTTCAATCATGGTTTCATCAAGGATGGTAGGCTCATTTATAGGTTGAGGCATGTTTCTAAGGGATAATTATGATATTTTCTTTTCGTTGAACATTTGATAAATTATGAAAAAGAAGTCTTCACGAGGTTTACTAGGTTCCATGGGCTTAGGCCAAAAGAAATCTAATGAAAAGTTTCCACAGTTAGAAAAAGGGTTAAAGACACTATGATGCACAGTAAAAATTTCATTGTCAAAGGGAAACTTTACACATTTATGCACAACCAACAGGACTACTCTAGCTCCTATCATATCATCTAATGGATCATTATCTATAGGATCATGTTGAACAGTAGCATTGTTATCATCATCCATATCAACATGAACATCACATCATTTTTTGTAGTTTCACTGGATTTGACAAATGAAATGTTATTATTAGGCATAGGGTTGGTAAAAAATTGTAAGTTTTGGTTGGGAGGTGCAACAGACTTATTTCCTTGATCATTAACACCTCCAACAAAAAGACGACTAGAATCAATGAGGTATTGCAAAATATGTTAAATAAGAAACTTGCAATGTTTCGTATCATGTCCATTTTGTTGGTGATAATGGCAATAAGAATTTGGTTTGTTTGCAGGTAATGGTTTAAATTAGAATTTGGAGTTTTAATAGGAGGCAAGGTAATCATCTTCTATTCGAATAGTTGTGACATTGTGTTGTGAATGGTATTGGGTCCCCATAGCTAAAGGGTATCACTGCTTTAACATCAGCTACTTGGGTATTGACATGTTGAGTTGTTTGTTGAGGGGGATTGAATTGGAGGAAGCTTTTATTCTATTTTTTAAAAGGTTGAGAATTATTTTGATTTGCAGATGTAGACTTCTCAGTACGACTAGAGGCAAGTTTTGCATCACGACTACTAATCGAATTTTGATAATCGCGAAGGGTAGTACATAAGTGCATGAAGGAGAGGAATTTCATCATGGTAAGTTTATCTTGTATTTTTCTTTGCAAATTCTCTGTGAACATCTTTTGAAGGTGAGGGTCAAGAACCTTGACAGCGATTTGGGAAAAAGAGTGTGAAATAAAGTCAGTAATCTTTTCTTCTTCTTTTTGCTTACATCTCATCAAATTGGCCAAGGTCATCTTAGGAGTCATATGCACTTGGAAATGGTTTATAAATTCCTTAACAAGTTCATTGAATGAACAAATTGAGTTATTCGGTAACGAAGAAAACCATTCTAAGGCAGTATCCTTCAAGGATCTAGGGAAGAGTTTAGCCAATTTTTTGTTGTCAAGGAAAAATTCACTACATAAGGTGGTGTAAGCAGAAAAATGATTAGAAGGATCTCCTTTCCCCCCATATTTCTCAAATCTAGGTACCTCTACACCTTGTGGCATCGATGTTTGCAATATCTCCAAGGAAAAGGGATTGCATTTGACATAATACGTAGGTAGACCATTTTGATTTTGGTTGATGGTAGAGACTTACTTTTGAAGGGATGAAACAACTTGCAAGAGTTGGTTTATGAGAGGGTCATTGCTTGTATTGTGAAATGGAGGTGAATAAGGTGGAGAGGTGTATGTGTTCAAGGGTAAAGTGAGTGGAATTCTTATGGAAGGTAGAGAGTTAGGAGATATGATGTGCAATCCCACAAAGGTACTAGGGATGCTAGTGGAAATACCCAAGGAAGGAATCACATTACTAGTCGGTTGCATTGTTGTTGTCACTTGAGGGTTGGTATAGGTAGGAATAGAGGAAATTGTTGTAAGGGGAGGAATTTGAGTTCCTCCTTGGCTTTGGAAATTTTTTGTAGGTTGAGAACCACTAGTGGTTGAGGTGAGATGTTTTCCAAATATTTGAACCATGTTACACACAAAGTCAAGTCCATCTTCACTTTCAAGCATGTGATGAATGTTATCTATGGTAGGGATGGCAGTAGTTAAAATGTTGTCATTTCTTTCTTGATGTTGTAGGTTTGCTAAGTCCTCATGAATTTGGATTATGTTTTCTTGCGGAACACTATCAACCCTTGTTTCAACATGCATCACACTACTTGAAGGCAACGAGTTGTTAAGGGTATGGTCCATACCTAGTGAACTAGTGTCAATACTAGGAGTGAAAGAGCTAGATAACCCAAGAACCACAACTATTTTACTATCATGGGATGACATGAGTCTTAAACTTTGTCTCACTATAGTATTAGCAATAGGACACAAAGTATAAATTCTCATGCAAGGGATACTAAATTCAAGTTATTAAGCTAAATGCAATGAAATGAATATAACAAAAACTTTGTAAACTGAAATAGAAAGTTAACCACAACAAACAAGAGCACAAAAAAAGAGTTTTAAATTTTGGAAAATGCGGTTCAGAATATGCACCGGGGCTAAATTTCCCAGAGGGGTGTATGAATCCCAGTGGGGTTTTTTTTCACAATTTTCAGTAAATTTTAAGTGATTTTTATACTTTTTATGTTGTATGATCTGTAACCTAAGTGCAAATACAGATTTTATATGAATTTCAATGATTAGAGGTGCAAAAATGCAATCGATATGCAATTTCACTAATGCAAGAATTAGAAACCCAAGAATCCTAATTAACTAACACAAACCCTAATGTGATGTTAATGCAAGCAAGATCTAGGATGATGATGCACTCCAAATCAGAATTATGATGTTCAAAATGCAAGTTCACCAAAATGAAACAACAAAAAATGGGGGATATGCTTTCGTATGGTTTAAAACATAGAGAAAAACTCACTTTCCAATTATTTCATTGAAGGAAAGTCTTAGAGATCTCAATCTAAAGTATGCAAAGGAGAAATAGATCTTGCAATAGGGTTGTCCTATGGTATGATTATAAACTAACGAGGGGTTCACCACCAAGCTAGGGCTTGGAAAGACAAATTCAATGCAACTCAAAATGCTTTAACCTAATATGATGTAATCTTTCACTAAATGACCTAGAAAAGCATATAAAATAGAATAGAAAATCATCATCTAGTCATCTTTAGATTTTAAAACCTGTTGGGACTCATATGATAGTCTGGGCGATTTAGTCCCAAATTTGGGTTTTTGTGCAGAAACTAAAATCTAGCAAATGGGTGTCTGAAACTACAAAAACTTGGAAAATTACCTAAATTGGGACTTATAAGCCAGAACTAGCATATCAGTCCCATTAGGGTTTTTAGGAGCTTCAAAGTCTGATCATGTTCTTCTCTATCTTCTCTATTCTTCTCAATTGATTTCCAGATCCAAATCTCTAATTTGCAAACTGTAGGTGTTCTCTAAGGATCTTCAATGCAAGGTGACAACTTTGACAACTTTGAATACTTGAAAACTTTCTCCAAATTTTCTCTTCAATATATCTTCAACCTAGATCTGAAAATCACACACTAAAGAGAGGGAAAAATGTTGTTTTGTTAGTAGAAAGGGGTTTTCCTTGGTCAAACCCCATTTTGGTAATCAAACCTTGTAATGAAATCAAGTAAGATAATGGAATGATGAATGAACAAATAAACAATGTTAAAACTCACCAAACCCTTGCAATAAAGTGTTGCAAACATGCATGAGATGGCTGCAATGGATGTGCATCTTGACTCTTGCTTGAATAGGATAGATTTTGAATTGAATGCTAGCTTGAATCATGAAACCCTACATTACAATTGTTAGCTCAAAAAAAAACATGATGCATGATGACTTTGACACAATGCTTGATGCTTTAATAAGGCTCTAAAATGCTTGATATATTTTCTCTTGAAGACTCTTGAATGCTTCCTTGATTGTAAATTTTCTATAATGCATGAATACTCAAGTTGCTCTAGGTGAAAAATGAGTGAAAGAACCTTGTATTTATACTTAATTATGCCAAATTCCTCAAAATTACAATACTACAAGTCGACATCAAATCTAGGAGAATAAAACCTGCCAAGAATTTGAATTAATTTTGATTTTGGGCCACACGGGACTCATACACCAGAAGTGGCGTATGAGTCCCATTAGGCATAATTTGTGGTACCAATTTAAAAAATGCTTTAAAGAAAGGTGTAAAATCAGGATCGGGACCCAAAAACCTAGGTGGGACTCATTTGCCCAAGGTGGTGTATGACTCTCCCAGATCACTAAATATGGGCCATACAACCTAAAAACACCTAAATTATGATTAGATGTTGATTTATGTCAGGATTATCCTCAAAAGTATGCATTAATTAAGGCTTGTGGATGCGAAATAAGGCCAATTAAAGCATAAAAACCCAATTATTAAATACAACCTTAGAAAAGTGTGAAAGAATGTTACAACACGTTACAACACTCTAAACAAGGCATCATTAAGGTACATTTTGGTTAAAAATAGGTTCACTAGGTTTAATTAATTATTAAAACCCTAGAAAAGTGTGAAAGTGTGTTACAACACTTTACAACACCTTTACAAGGTACACTTTAAGTACATTAGTTTACAAAGGCCCAAGACCTAATGTGAATGTGTCAAACACATTACAACACTAAATGAAGGTAACATTTAAGCTCAATTTAGCAAGGAGGGCCCAAACGAGCAAGGAAAAGTAAAGGGATACTTTTTCTGTTGCCACACATATATTAGTGTAGGATGCATATTGTGTACCTTTTCTTCCTTTTATTTGGTTTTATAGCTTGGTCATCTTGAGTCTTAGGTGTTAGGGAGAAGGTTGTTTGTACGAATTTTAGATTGATTGGGTGTTTATTTAAAAGATCTTGATGCAATAAAATGGCAAGCACATTGAGAATAGAGCTAGAATGTTTTACAAGAGCTATATTTGAGTTCTGGATGGTCAAAATCTAGGATATTCTCATAGAGAGAGATTTATGAGTTGTATCTAAATCAAAACCCATTACAATTGCACAAGTTGACTAATATCTATTAGATAAAAAAGGAAAAGATTCCCATCAAGCTTTGCTTGATGGATTTTGTTTCATTAAATGTACATGAATAAGTCACTACACAAAATCCTTCAAAGATGTGTCACTACTAGGCTAATTCTTTTTTAAAATCATGTAAAATTTCCATAATCCATGTTTGATTTTTAGCCAATCTTTTTTTGATGTGTAGATTTCTAATATCAATGTTTCAAATAAAACTCTGTGATCCATCATAAAGGTATGAAATCAAGAGAAGATAAATGTGAGGATGTTAGTAGAACAAGATGACTAAATAGATGGAGGGAATTGTGGCTGAAGATAAATTAGCACAAGAACATAGGAGTTAGATGAGATATATGAGAAAGGATAAGCCTTGGGTGAAAGGAAAGATAAAAAGAAGAGTAGGGATAATGTCAAAAATAAAAGAAGGGGATAAGAAGCAAGCATATACTCAAGAAAGCTAGCATAATTATAATAGACATAAGGAAATCTATCAAAATTTCCTAAGAATGGATAACATAATTTTCTTGAGAAAGACCTTGTAAACATTGAGAATGGATGATAGTGGTTCTATGGCCAGAAATTTGAATACATTGAATATGATTGTGGCCCAGTTGCACACTATTCAAGTAAAAATGGAGAAGAGAGATTGTTGCATGACACTTACATGTTCTTTGCTAAACTCATGGGATCACTTGGTGATGGTAATTAGAAGCACCACCTTGAAAATTAAAATGGATGAGGTAGTGGCTATGTTTTTCTTAGAGGAGATGTAGTGAAAAGCTTCTAAATCTACTAAAGAGGTCATAGCTCATGGAAGATCAAAGAAGAAATTCAAGAAGGACATGAAGAAAAAAAATTAAATAGAGATATAGCGAGACATTCAAATCTCTTGGAAAGTCTAAGTCTAAGTGTCATAACTGTAGCAAGCTTGAGCACTATTATAAAGACTGCAAAAAGGAGAAGAAAAAGAAAATGATTTTAATAAGTTTGATAAATCTTCTCAAGATAATAACAATTCTTTATAATGACATTGACATCTCATATATCACAAGGTGTGTAATTGATAAACTCTTGAGCTTCCTTCCATATGACTTCCCATTAGGGGTTGTTTCAAAGTATGAATAATATGATGAGAGGAAGGTGTACCTCAACGATGACTTTGACTTGAGTATAGTTGGTCATGGTATAGAGTTCATATGTGATTCCCACATAGAAAATTGAAGGGGATAAATAATGTGCTACACATTCCTAGTTTGGCACAAAACCTTTTATCACTTAAGATGCGTATAATAATGTAGATTGTTTTCTCTAGTAGATGGTGTAATATGGTGTGAGGATTTATAGTTCTTACTAAGGGTTTTATGTGGTCACTTTGTTTCAGCTGGATGCATACATTGTCCAGTAAAATAGTTCTTTTATTTCTATATTGAAGAAACTTGTAGAATCTAGACCCTTGCCATCAAAACCAACATCAAATATGAATGTTGTGTTTAGTTTTGATGGCCATGCTTTTTGGGTATGTGAGAGATCTTACTTTTAAGAGCAAGTTGTCTATGGAGGAAACAATGTTTTGGTGCCAAAGAATGAGCCATATAGGTGAGAAGGGTCTAAAGACCCTAAAAAAATTGTTAAGGGGTTGAATGATTGTGTTGTTGAATTTGATTTATGTGAACACTGCATAAATGATAATCAAAAGAACATTCAATTTTATTCTAATTCTCACCAATATTTTTCTATGTTGGATTCAAAATTTATTTAGTTGTATTTGGTTTTGTTAATGTTCCTTCAATTCCAATTATTTATATTATATATCTTTTATAGATGATTATTCTAGAAAGGGACAAGTAAATTTAAAGTATATAGTTGGTTTAAGGAGTTTGAAGTTCTTTTGAAAAATTAAAACTAGCAAGAAGATTAAAGTTTTGATGACTGACAATGTTGGTGACTTTTGTTCTACAAATTTTGATAGGAGTCTATATAGATCATGAGATTGATATACATAAGACAACTCCATATACCCTCAATATAATGGAGTTGTAGAGAGAATGAACATGATATTGATGGAGAGGGCTAGGAGTATGCTTAGTGGAGCCAACTTGGGACAAAATTCATAGGCAAAAGTAGTTGCAATGGCTTGTTACTTGATTAGCATATCTCCTAAATTAATTGTTGTTAATAAGACTCTTATGGAGGCATGGAGGAGACAAAATCCCTCATTAAATTATCATATAGTTTTCGGTTGAGGCATATGCACATGTGCCTATGGAGAAGTAGTGAAAGTTGGAGAAAAAGGTAGTGATATATATTTTTGTGAATTTGAAGGCGTACAAGCTATGGGACCTTGTGGAAAAGAGAGTTTTATGTAGTAAAAGTGTTATTTTAGAGAGATTAAGATTTCTTCCATAATGTTGTAGCTAGAAGAGGATGGGAAGAAATATTTGGTTCAATTAACTCCCAAAATTGAGAATATTTAATTGAAATCTCATGAAAGACGAAGCTATAATAGGTTTGATAGTTTAGAAAAGAAGGTATAACATTCGTGACCTCAATTCTTGAGGAGGTCCACTCAGTAGAGAAAACAACCAAATAGATATAATCCTCCTCATTAGAGATGTACAAAACTAATATTGATGAGCCTAGAACCATGAAGGTGACAATGGATGAGGAGATCGTTGTGTTGAAAAATTACAAATAGAACTTAGTACTATTGCTAGAAGAAATAAATTTTATTGCATATAAATGTGTGTTCAACAAGATGATCAATTTAGACGACAGTGTTGAAAATTACAAGGCAATATTAGTTGTAAAATATATTGTCAAGTTAAGAGGATAGACTTCAATGAGATTTTTTCTTAGTTGCTAAGTAGAAATCTATTAGGTTATTGTTATTTGTAGCAATGATTTTTTGTTAAGATTAAAAGTAACTTTTCACTATAGTACTTAATCTTAGTTAGATCATGTTTCTTTTTGTGTCTCAAGTTATATGATGAGGATACATGTCATGTTCTTTTATCCTCACCTAGGGTTTCTCTAAGGTTGCCTTTTTCCCTTTATAAGGATTTTTTATTGTATTCACTTTATACTGTGAGGTTTTCACAATAATGATGATTCAATATTTGGATCAATACCTCTTGACCTCTATAGATTTGCTATTTCTCCATTTCTGTGAGAGGTATTTGATTGTAGGTGATACTTGGGAGCTGTAGGGTTGAGAATTTAACTCCAACACTTTTGATTTAGAAATATAACAAATGGATGTGAAGATATCAACATTTTTGTATGGTGAGTTGGAGGAACAAACCTACATGACACGACCAAATAATTATGTTGTTAAAGGTAACTAAGTCTTTGAGTTGTAAATTGAAAAAATCTTTATATGGTCTCAAAACAATCTCCTAAAATGTGATACCAAAAGTCTAATTCATTTGTGCTAAGTTGGGTTTTTTGAGATTCAAATTAGATCATTATGTTTATCATAAACTGGATGGAAAATGATTCATTATTACCACACTATATGTATATGATATGCTTTTTTTGGTAACAGCAAGGAGATGATTTGAGATTTGAAGTATCGACTTTAATAACAATTCGACAAGGACTTGGGGTTGCCCAATATATATTGGGTATAGAGATTAGAAGAGATGGAGTGGACAAAAACTTTGGTTGGGCCATAGTAAGTATGTGAACTCTATAAGTTATATTGTGTCAACATAGAAGACAACACACCATTGAGTTTTCTTATTTTAATGGGAAATAAGAAAGTAGTGTTCTACAACACCCACAAAGATGAAGCATATGACTCATTTTTTGTATGCCAATATAGTTGAGAGTTTGATGTATGCTATGGAGTATACTAGACTATACACTACCCATGCAATGAGAGTCTTAAGTCATTTTATGCCTAATTTTGGATGAAATCATTGGGTTGCAATTAAAAGGGTCTTCAAATATTTGTACTTGGTACCTTTGAGTAATCCATTTTTAATTTTTTATCATGTTTATTCTAAAGGGACCAACACTAAGTGGATATTCATGGATTTGTGGATTTAGATTGAATATGATATGTTGATAGAAAAGTATTCACTAGTGGGTGTGTTTAATGTATTTGGTGGTGCTATTAGTTGGATGAGTAAGTGATAGGTTGTGGTCATGAGTACATGGAAGCTACTAATTCTTGTAGGAAAGTCATTTGGCTTAAGAGATTATGCTAAGATATGGAGCTAATTTAGGGAGCTATCAAAGTTCTTTGTGACCATTAGAGTGCCAGATGTTTGGTAATGAACTTGACCTTTCATGTAAGGACAAAGCACAAAGGTTTCTAGTACCAATTTATTCATGACATGGTGATGTTGAATAAACTTGGTACTTTGCAGAATGCCATAGATGCATTGAGGGAGCAATTCAACATATAGAAGTTCCAACTTGTGTAATAAGTCTATGGGCCTCATAGCCCCTAGAAAATAACTTTAGTGTCGGTATTCCCTTTGCTCTTGCAAGGTGTTTAACAGGTCGGATAATTTTACGAAAGGTATCTCAATATAATCCTAATGTTAAAAATAAAACAATACAATTTTAAGATAAATAACAAAAAAATACAAATTTTAGGGTTCTAGAGGTCGATTTTGGCACCAAAAAAATTGAAATGTGCTTTAACTAGGGCAAGTAGATTGCAATGACATGGGTCTCTTCCAAATATACAATTTAAAAAAAGGGCTTAAACGGCTTTGCAAAGTAAAAGTTATGGCCTTGAAAATTTGAACCTTCCACATTAAAAACATAAGAGACCATATGACACATAAGAAATGCTATAAGAGGAAGTTACACTTGTTGACCAATGTATGGTGACATCCTAAGGCATATTTCAAAAGAGATAATGGAGCCAAAAATAGATTGTCCAATTTGTTGAGTAGATTATGATAAGCTTATGGTAGGTGGAAGGAGTATATTATCTTTTAACTAAAAGAGGGGTAAAAATTTATTCAAGAACAAGAAAGATGCAGAGAAGAAGGACAGGCCGCTCCACAAAGAGCTTAAAGAGCCTTGTCGGTGTCCACTAAATGATCTAACATAGTAGCCATGTCAGGAGGCAATTGCCCCTTATCCACAATATTATTTTTAACTTGTGGACTCATCTTGGGATTGGGCATGGATTTTTATTAAGGATTTAGCTACCACATTTTGGGTGGTTTTGGCTCATGGTTTCCTCATGACAATGTTATAATTTTTTAGTATTGCTTCTCTTATTTATTGAATGGTGTATATTATTATCCAAATGTTTCAATAAAATCTTGTTTCTGTATGTCACTTTGTAGTGTGTGGTTGCAAGGGATATTGTAGTGATGAATCTTGAAATTGACTAAATAATTTTACTGCAGTGATGAATATGTTTTTCCAAGATACAATGTTCTAATTGCTTCTTCATTATGAATAGCTGGGAGACTTGCTTGTCAGCTAAGCTTTGAGGTTTGTTGTTTTCCTTATTTGTTGTATTAAATTTGCATCCTTCTTATTCCTTTCTTTTTTCAAATACCTAGTCTATCACTCTAATGAGTGTAGGACTTTGAGGTTTGAAGGATAACCCCTTTTAGAAGCTTCTCTCTAAAAGTTACTCTGTCACTTTGATCAAATGCAAGCATATACTTTGGAACTGAATGATTATGTAGATGCTATGCTTTGAATATAGAATTGCATGACCTCGTTTTAAGTTTGATCTGCTTACTCTGCTCCTCCTCAGAAGATACAAGTGACATCAACCCTGTTCCCTGCAAGTTCTACCTCCAATGGGACCTTCTATCTCCATGGTTGCTCCATTTTTGGGAGACATTGCAACTCTATTGGTTTGTAACATTTCTTCTTGTGAACAATATTTGCTTGCATGAATCTTGTTGCTAGAAACTTTATACTTCAAAGGTTATCGCCTATTAGTTGGAACTTAGTTTAGCAAAGTCTTCAACGCGATAATGTCTTATTTTACCAGCTAATGGATGCATGTTGCCAAGTTATTATAGACTTCTATAAGTGATATGAATTCCAGGATATTAATATGGTTAAATGGTTATCTATCTCTAAACAAATATTATGATAGAATATTTTTTTCTTTCTAGTTACCTTTACCTACATGTTTTTTCTTATCTCTTAGAGCTAATCTGTTTCTTTGATTAAATGCACTCATGTATGCTTGAGAACTGAATGATTATGTAGATGCTATGCTTTGAATAAAGAATTGTATGACCTCGTTTTAAGCTTGACCTGCTTACTCTGCTCCACAGAGCATACACAAGTGGCATCAACCCTGTTCCTTGCAAGTTCTATGTCCAATGGACCTATCTCCATGGTTGATGCATTTATGAGAGACATTGTGACTCTATTGGTTTGTAATAGATATGAATTCCTGGATATTAATCTTGTAATCTATTGGAAACTATCAGTTTTATGGTTAAATGGTTATCTATCCCTAAACAGACATTGTGATGGAATATTTCTTTCTTTCTAGTTACTTTTACCTACATGTTTTTTCTTTTACTTTTTTGTAGGTAAAGATGATTTTCGCTTGGATATAATAGAAACTCTATGAGGATCTTTGGGGCAAACCATTCCACAAGATTGTCTAACAGTTCTTTGAAAGACTTCATGGTTAAGAAGCTAGGGAAGCCTCTAAGGATGCCTTTGAGAAGTTAACTCTCTTGCTGGAATAATAATAAGTTTGATAAGTAGGTATATTTTTCTACAGTTCATGAAGAATAGAATGTATGTTTCTAAATTAAATCGAATATGTTTTTTGAATTGACGTTTCGAATCACACTCAATGATCTATCATCAAAAAGAGGACAATCATTTTAAAAATGATCATTTCTAATTGTTAATCTGCAGATGAACTTTGATTAAAAAAGATTATTTCTAATTGTTAAGTATTCTGCATATGAACGCAACACCAAAAATAAGATTTGGAGTGCTGTAAAGATTTGGAGATTCGAATGTGCAGGTATGTTTTGGATTGCTCTGCATTTTTAGAAGACGGCTGGATTGCAAGGATTAGTGTATTTTAAATTCAAAAGTTGGCAGGGATTAGTGTATTTTATTTTTTTCAGGTTCAGATGGTTGGATTGCATGAAAAAGATTTTGCAAAGAGCCATTGAGGAGAGTCCCAAGAGTAACAACCGCACATGGGAGAGCATGCTTCTAATGTTTTCTCTCTTATACAAATTCTGACACAGGTATCGGTTCTTATACAAATTCTGACACAGGTATTGATGAACCGATGCATTTTTTTTCAGATTTATAATTGAGATATCTGATATACAAATGAGCTACATTCACTTTTTGGTGAAAGTTTCTCCTTCTATACACTTTATTAGAAGCTTCAAGCTAGTGAATCCAACAAGATTTCCTCAATTTTCTTTAATGAGTTAATGCTCGCTGTCCTATTCAATTTAATATTGAAGAGGATATGTTATAAAATATCAGTTCAATTTATTTTTAGGTAAATTGGCATTTGCATTGTTTTTTTCATTTTTCTTTTGAATATCAGTGAGCAAGTTCAAGTTTGAAAGTGTTAATTCTAAATTATAGAAGCATACAGAAATTGTATGATAATTTTTAGACTTGTAGACCATGAACCACATGTTTTTTCTAATTATACTTAATGTTGCAAGCAAATACCATAAGTTCATATATATACTGAGCATTACGTTGGTAGCCAGAAGCTGCATCTAATAGTTGTTCTTCCTGTGCAGGATAAGACCGCCTCAAGTGTGGTAAATACTCTGCCTGTTCCATTGCCTACTCCAAAACTGGCTGTGCAGTCATCAGCAATTAAAATAGATATGCCTTCACAGTCTTGTCCAACTCCCATATGGTACAATCTGATGACGGTCTGGAGAATTTAGAAGATGATGATTGGGATTGTTTTCAACGTTTTCCAGTCTCCACCACAGTAATTTCTGAAAACACCTATTGGCATGGATCAAGTGCTGCAGGTGTGACAGTGCAGGTTGACAATGTAATCAGGGAGGTTATTTAAACCTCTACAACTTTCTATTTCAAGTGTTGCAGTTGTGACAGGTTGCCAATTGAATCACGGAGGTTATTTAAATCTTCAAACCATCTTATGTTCAAGTGCTGCAGCTGTGACAGGTTGCCGAAAGAATCAGGGAGGTTATTTAAACGTCCACACCCTTCAATGTTCAAGTGCTGCAGCTGTAACAGGTTACCAATGGGATCAGGGAGGTTATTTAAATCTATACACCCTACCATGTTCAAGTGCTGCAGCTGACAGGTTGCCAATGGAATCAGGGAAGTTATTTAAACTTCCACACCCTTCTATGTTCAAAGTGCTGCAGCTATAACAGGGTTACCAATGGAATCAAGGAGGTTATTTAAATCTATACACCCTACCATGTTCAAGTGCTGCAGCTGACAGGTTGCCAATGGAATCAGGGAGGTTATTTAAATGTCCACACCCTTCTATGTTCAAGTGTTGCAGCTGTGGCAGGTTGCCAATGGAATGAAAGAGGTTATTTAAACCATGAAAATAGTTTATTTTCAAGTGCTGTAGGTGCGATAGATTGTCAATAGAATCAAGGAGGTTATTTAAACCTTTAAAAACTTCCTATTATGTTCAAGTGCTACAGCTGTGAGAGGTTGCCAATGGAATCAGGGAGGTTATTTAAATGTCCACACCCTTCTATATTCAAGTGTTGCAGCTATGGCAGATTGCCAATGGAATCAATGAGGTTATTTAAACCGTGATAATATTTTATTTTCAAAGTGCTGCAACTGTGATTGATTGTCAATAGAATCAAGGATATTATGTTCAAGTGCTGCAGCTGTGACAGGTTGACAATGGAATCAGAGAGATTATTTAAACCTCTACAACTTTCTATTTTCAAGTGCTGCATATGTGACAGGTTGCCAATGGAATCAGGAAGGCTATTTAAACCTCTACAGTCTTCTATGTTCAAGTGTTGCAGTTGTGACAGGTTGCCAATAGAATCAGGAAGGTTATTCAAACTTTTACACCCTTCTATGTTCAAGTGCTGCAGCTGTGACAGGTTACCAATGGAATCAGGGAGGTTATTTTAATCTATACACCCTACCATGTTCAAGTGCTGCAGCTGTGACAAGTTGCCAATAGAATCAGCGAGGCTATTTAAACGTCCACATCCTTCTATGTTCAAGTGTTGAGTGTTGCAGCTGTGACATGTTGCCAATGGAATCAAGAAGGTTATACAAACCATGACAATATTTTATTTTCAAGTGCTGCAGATGCGATAGATTGTCAATATAATCAAGGAGGTTGTTTAAAGCTTTAAAATTTTCTATTATGTTCAAGTGCTGCAGCTATGACAGTTTGACAATGGAATGAGGGATGTTATTTATATCTATACACCCTACCATGTTCAAGTGCTGCAGCTGTGATAGGTTGCCAATGGAATTGGTGAGGCTATTTAAACATCCACACCCTTCTATGTTCATGTTGCAGCTATGACAGGCCACTAATGGAATCAAGGAGGTTATTTAAACTGTGACAATATTTTATTTTCAAGTGCTGCAGTTGTGATAGATTGTCAACAAAATCAAGGAGGTTATTTAAACCTTTAAAAGTTCCTATTATGTTCAGGTATTGTAGTTGTGACAGGTTGATAATGGAATCAGGGAGGTTATTTAAACCTCTACAACTTTCTATTTTTCAAGTGCTGCAAATGTGACAGGTTGCCACTGGAATCAGGAAGGTTATTTAAAGTTTTAAACCTCTACAGTCTTCTATGTTCAAGTGCTGCAACTGTGATAGGTTGCCAATAGAATTAGGGAGGTTATTTAATCTTTTACATCCTCCTATGTTCAAGTGCTGCAGCTGTGACAGGTTGCCAATGGAATCAGGGAGCTTATTTAAATCTATACACCTTACAATGTTCAAGTGCTGCAGCTGTGACAGTTTGCCAATGGAGTCAGGAAGGTTATTTAAACATACACACCCTTCTACGTTCAAGGTTGCAGCTGTGACAGGTTGGGAATGGAATCAAGGAGGTTATTTAAACCATTACAATATTTTATTTTCAAGTGCTGCAGCTGCAATAGATTGTCAATAGAATCAAGGAAGTTATTTAATCCTTTGAAACTTCCTATTATGTTCAAGTGCTACAGCTGTGACAGGTTGACAATGGAATCAGGGAGGTTATTTAAACCTCTACAACTTTCTATTTTCAAGTACTGCAGATGTGACAGGTTGCCAATGGAATCAGAAAGTTTTTTTTGAACCTCTACAGTCTTCTATGTTCAAGTATTGCAACTGTGACAGGTTGCCAATAGAATCAGGGAGGTTATTTGAACTTTTACACCCTTCTATGTTCAAGTGCTGCAGCTGTGACAGGTTACCAATGGAATCAGGGAGGTTATTTAAACCTCCACACTCTATTATATTCAAGTGTTGCAGCTATGACAGGTTGTCAATTGAATCAATTTCAGAAGATTCATCCAGAGAGGAAATTGATTTCCCAGCTGAAGACTGATGATTTTCAATCATTTTATGGATCTCAGTTGGTTACAGATTCAACTATAACAGGGGAAAACCTATATAAGATAGATACGTAAATTCACTTTCTGTAGCTTTTGAAGAACATGTCACAGTGTTGGGTACGTGTGTGAAGCCCAATCTTCGGTAACGGCTGCTGACTTGTAACTGCTCTTATCTGCTGCCTTGCTTTGTAAGCACAGTATCTTGTAACCGTTGCCTGCTGGTCTTCTTGGAACGGTGGTAGGAATTGTATTGGTTGCATTGGCTTTTATTGCTGCGGCCGTTGCTGGCTATGTATGTACTGTGTGTAAAAACCAGTGATTAATAAAGAGAATCCCCTGCTGTTAAAGTGGATGTAGTCATTTGGCGAACCACTATAAAATTTGTATTCTTGTCTGTGTGTTCTTGTTTGTTTATTTTATTTTCTGCAATCTTTCCTTTCGTTTTACTGCTGTTATTTAAATTAACACACAGAACAAAAGAGATCTGATCAGTAAGAGATTCTCCAAGAAGACGATTTAAATAAATCAAGTGAAGATGGCAGACACAAGGATGACGGGGAAGCTTCAGTGGAGGATCTTTCTTCATTCCAATTCCTAATGCTTAAATAACTGATGACCTGCATATTAACTCCAAAATCAAATATATTGCCATCCCAAGGGCTTTTCAAAATATTCATTAACTTCGAGGTCTGGGATTCCTCGTGATCCCCGTGAATTTGTTTCACGACATTATGATTAATTCTATTTAAGGCTAACTCATATTAATCACAATGATGTCATTCTTTGATCAAACAAATTCCAGACCAAAACGAGCCAAAGCCAAAATAAATGGTGTACAAAGAGTGATGAGGTGTCATTATGTAATTCTGATAACAAAATACTACATAGGCAATTGTAATTCTAATTCTGGTATTGTGGGTCGCCATTGTGAAATGACATGTGAGGATATGTTTGAAAGAGTACTTGCAAAATGAAGTGTTTAAGAAACGTCCAACAATATTCAAGGTCAACTCTAATTTCATTTTTCTACTTATGGATAAAGTTACATTTTATTTCTCAATCCCTTTACATGACCAAATAAGGTGATTTAGCATTCTCATAGTAAATGGCATCGTATTTTTTGAAAAGATGGCATTCTAAAATTTAATTTGTAATTCTTAATTGGTCCTATTTTTAAATTGTACATATTTGTCATTATTAATTGATATCATTTTGTAGTGGTGAAATTTGTATATTCATGCACTTTTCATTTAAGTTTTGTGTGTATTTTGAGATAATGTCTTAATATATGTATACTAGCACTTGCACCTATAGGAGGTTCAAGGGATAGCCGATAGGAAACTAAAGATAAAATTTAAATATATTTTAATATTATATTAAATGGAATACTATACAACAAAAATATAAGAATAACAAATAGGCAAATTAAATGAATTATTGAATTGCAAATTTGTACTGTACAAGTCACATAATATTTTTAAGGTACAAATCGCACATAATATTTATGTCTACTCTTGTTGCTGTCACTTTATTTCTGTTGCACTGTACAAGTCACATAATATTTTTAAGGTACAAATCGCACATAATATTTATGCCTACTCTTGTTGCTGTCACTTTATTTCTGTTGTGTTGAATTTCTCATTCGAACATCTGTCATTTCTTATCATGCTTTGCAATTTCCTTCACACTAATGTTGTTCTTATCTTCTTGTTGATGCTCAATGTTTGCTTCCGCCTGTTTTGAACTTTCTTCCCTTCCCTCCCCCAAGAATTATTTCAACCTCTTGCTTTAAATACATATATTATATTTTTTTATTATGGAGTTCTGGCCAAGTTTTTCAACTCGAAGTCACAAAACAACTTGCAAGTTTTCACCAAGCCTAAATCACAAAATAGCTTGCCAAGCTTATTCAGAGTTCTAGACTCAAATCTATGCTCTAAATGGAAACAAAATTTGGAAATTACAAAACAGAAGCAACTACCTTTGACCTTCCAAAAAAAGTACCTAATAAATAGCATTCAGATTAAAAATACTATACAACACTCATAAATTTTATATCACTTCATTGTGATGCATTCACAATATGGACTAACACAAAAAAAAATCCAGTTGATCCAAGATAGGTCCATTATGACAACAAATTAGCAAACCCTACAACCCAAGAGAAAACATAAAAAATACTAAAAATTGAATATAAAATCTGAAGACTATTGAATGCAAAACCCACCAGCCATAAATTTAAAAATCAACCTTTGAACAAGGAAAACAAAATTTAAATACAATAAATGAAATTTGGATCAAACATTCTGTAGAATACCTGGATATTTAGTTTGAACTCATTGTCATGCATTCTCAAAACGAAAAAATTATTTAGGGTCCACTATGACAACAAATTAGAAAACCCTCATTGTCATGCATTCTCAAAACGAAAAAATTATTTAGGGTCCACTATGACAACAAATTAGAAAACCCTGCAACCCAAGAGAAAACATAAAATAGCTAAAAATTGAATCTAAAATGTGAAAACTATTGAATGTAAATCCCACTAGCAATAAATTTAAAAAACAACCTTTCAACAAGGAAAACAAAATTTAAATACAATAAATGAAACTTGGATCATACATTCTGCAGAATACCTGGATTTTTAGTTTGATTTCATTGTCATGCATTCTCAAAACAAACATTCTGCAGAATACCTGGATTTTTAGTATGATTTCATTGTCATGCATTCTCAAAGCGAAGAAATTCTAGTCATGTTTGGCATCCTTCCTAGGTGCTTTATGGAGGTTGATGGCTGTAGACTGCTCCTTGAGAAATTTAGTTTTTGTTGTTCTAATTCTGATCAGCTGTTTGGCAGCGTTTTGCTGCTCTTTTCTTAACTTCTATCTGCCCCAGTTGTAAACTCTTTCAGCATGCTGCTCATGCCTCTGTTGTAATTATTTTTTGCTGCTTTCTATCAATAAAAAAAAAGTGAAGAAATGCAATAATTTCTCTAGTCCAAATCCTGAAAACAATGACATTTTACTTCCTCTCCACCCACTTTCCAACCAACTAAATAAATTATCATTGGACAAGACAAGGTCCAAATGCCAAAACCTTTTTCCTTCAAGTGAATATCATTGCCTCTACCACCCAGCATCCACGTAATTTGAAGAATTCAAAAACTCTTACCCAGACAAATAAAATTAAACCCCAATATATGAATTTCAGATCAAACATATTGCAGTACTACCAGATAATTCATTTCATTTACATTTTATATTTTCTCAAAATGAACCAATACAGTAATTTATTTATCAAAAAAACAGTAATTTATTTATCGAAAAATCAGCCGAATCCCAAAACAGAAAGAATCATTTTATTCATAGAAACTCTTTAATAAATATATACACAAGCATGAAACAATTTTCTGTAAAGAACTATTCAATCAATATTTTAAATGAGCAATCGTAGGGATACTTTTTTTTTTTTTTAAGTTTCTGTGATATAAAAATTATAATATTGCTTAGTACTAGTTGTGCTGGGCTCTTAAGTTTAGAGAGTGAAAGCAAATGCAGAACAGATGTCAGAGCAGGAGGCATCCTACGCAAGGTAGATAACCAGGAGGAATTGTCTTTCACTTGTTGGAGACCAGATATGGTCTACGCATCAGGTATTATGTCTGTCCATTTTTAGTCCAGAGTTAGATCATTGTAAATCTCCCACCACTTGTTTACCAGCATCTTTACATCTCCCCTCTCCATGTTCTCCTCTTTCCCTGTGCACCTCCACGGCTTCGATCCCTGCATTTCCAGACTCAACTATGAGATAAGAACCTACGGTGGAATATGCCGAAGAATTTTAAAGGGTGAAAATACCATAATGGGGAGTATTGACTCCAAGTCTTTTCACAGAAGCAATCTGTAACCGCATAGAAATGGTTGTCCGACAGATCAAATAGACAATAAATGTTATCATAGACTTGAATATCGACATCCAGATATATCATCTTGTTGTATTCTCCAAAATAAAAATCACCACAAAATTCGACATAGTTAACATAAACCCTAAACCAGAAAAAAAAAAAATGCAAGAAATTATTTCCTTCCTCATTCATTTAACTTTAACTACCTCCCAAATCCGTAGCCTCGAGTAATTGATAACATAATATGCCATGGCAAGCTACACATGGTTTTCTAGACGATAAATGGGTTGGATTTCATGAACGATATAGTCTTGGCTGCTGAGAAGCCTTCTGTGTCGGTCCGAAACATCAGGCGAAACTGCCACAATCAGAGGCACTTTTAACCTTGCGCGGGCCGTTTACGAGTCCGACCACGTTCTTCACATAATCTCCATCTCTTGCCAAAAATGTTACATATACGCTCGCATGGAGTAATCCATGCAGAGGCCCACAACATTACCTATGGGAAAACGCATCAAACGGCACATCTGGAGCCATTTTCAAATGGCTTGTCAACACCAGCAATGCGAAGAATATTTTGTAATTTTTTTTTTTTTTTGGAAAATCAGATAAGTTTAAAAATTGTGAAGCTTGAAAGCAATTAAATAAGGGAACGATTAAAGTACACCCGAAACCGAGGGTGCGAGTGATGAATGAGTTAAATAGAAGTGAAATTGAGGAATTCTCTGGCTCCTGAAGAGTGTAGAGCCTCTTCTCATAGTTGGAAGCTTCTGGTTCTTTTCCAACCAAGAGATCGGACCGTCTAAGTGAGGCGTTTACGGCACGCATTAACCTAAAAATCTGATATGATTTTACAGCTACGAGATTTGATTTGATATGATTTTACAGATTTAGTTGGAGAATTCAAACAACTCAACGAGGAGAATTCAAAGACAGTTCTTCCCCGTGGGTGATAGGCAAGTCCCATCCAAAGTTTTATTTTAAATTGCAACTTTCTCGTGAAAAAAAATCATAAATTGCAACTCTCCCGTGGAAAAAGACTTCCAACCGAAAATTGTTTTCTGGTAGCCGTAAAGAGGTTTAATGGCGTGAGACAGGTATGCCGGCATATATGAACTGAGAAGTTCACAATAAAAGTGTGAAAAAAAATCATAAATTGCAACTCTCCCGTGGAAAAAGACTTCCAACCGAAAATTGTTTTCTGGTAGCCGTAAAGAGGTTTAATGGCGTGAGACAGGTATGCCGGCATATATGAACTGAGAAGTTCACAATAAAAGCCTATTGGCTAATAATGACAAATGACATGATATTGTGAGAAATTGGGGTCATCCTTATACATACATTCTTAGACATTTAGCACTACCCTATCCATTTATACACTCTTATACATTCATCATACCTATTTGTTTATCACAACTATCTATGCATCTACCTCCATTTAGTCATTTGTCACTTGGATCTAATCATTATTTCATTCTAGGACAAGATTGTGGATATCAGAGGATCTCATGGATGTGAACTTATCCCTTTCTAATTTCAATTTTGGCTGACTA
Organism: Sequoia sempervirens; assembly: GCA_007258455.2. Classification (NCBI taxonomy): domain Eukaryota; kingdom Viridiplantae; phylum Streptophyta; class Pinopsida; order Cupressales; family Cupressaceae; genus Sequoia; species Sequoia sempervirens. The sequence continues at coordinate 707,595,956 of VDFB02193867.1, read as the reverse complement.
GCACTCCTTTATACTTTAACTTAAATCAATTAAACATAGTTTTGGTGCAATTTAATGTTAGTATTTAGTGAAATTCAATACATTCACTCTAATCATCTCCCCCGCATTCTACTTCAGAAGCATATGGAAGATCAAACATTTTAGAGAGTGATTAGTAGCAACACACTTCAACTTGGTGCAATAAAAAGAGCAAAGATTTTACATCTTAGGTTCTTGTTATTTTATAACGTCGTTCAATTTCAAGGGGTTGATCAAGGCTAGATTGCTATTATGGCTTAGTCATATGCCAACCTAACAAAGTATTTTTCAATACCACTAGTCCCCAACTCTCAAAAAGACAAAGCAATAAACATAATATTAGACAAAACTATAGAGAAGAGATCTACACAAATCTAGAACATAAGTATATATTTGCAATCATAAACTAGTCTCAAGCCTATGGATTTTTCCTTTAATAGGATAAAGATTTAGCATAAGATTTTAGGTAGTTATATTGAGAAAGAGGCCTTATTTTATAAGGTTTAAGAGCAACATAGGATGTAAAACCTTACCTCCTTGGCATTAGTTGTTACAAATTACTAGAATATCAATATTGAGAGCAACACAATAATCTAACATTTATTTAGTATTTTAAATGACCAAAATATCAATATTGACCTCATTGTTATTTGTTTAACTTAATTATGTCTATGTATGTGTATTTTATTAGATTATATTAGAGTAAATCCAAGGAAACACTATATTTTCCTAGACATTTTTGGTGAACACAGTCAATCCATTACACAACTTATCTTTACTTTGATCTTCATTTGGTGGAATTAAAATTCATTAATCTATCTTTTCCCTCAATATTTTGGTGCATATTCATCCTTCCTATCTCTCAACCACCATAACCACTCTTAGATTAGATTTAAGTTATATATTATGATTTAAATTCAGCTATACATCTTTTAATATCATTTTCATACTTCTATTAGGGCTTTGAGCCTTTATTGCTTATTTTGGTTCAAGCCCTGCATCTTTGGATAAAACCTTGGATTCTCATAGTCTACTATTCTTGGCATCTATTCATAGTGGTTCCCTAACTAATTTTAACATGTCCATACACTTTATGATATGTGGCGTATATCTTTATTCTTGACTCACTTATGATATTTTAACACACATAAATGTGACCACTTTCTCTATAGAAGCGTTATATCACCACATATTCTTGCACTCTTGATCATCACCTTCTCTTCTCTATTGGATACTCTTGCTTCACTCCTTCATGATCATTTAATGTCACCCACTTGTCAAAAGAGTGATAGTAATGTGAAAAATTCTTTATGAGTTACCTTGTCACACATACATTGTGAAGGAGACATTGTACCTTGTATTTGTATGTATGACATATCCTATATTGAGTGTACATGTCACACGGCTTATGATTCTTCTTTTTTTTCATCTTTGACTAAGTCTAGTCCTTTTAGAAGCTTCACTCATTTTTTCTATCAAATGTACGCATATAGTTGGGAATTGAATGATTATGTAGATGCTATGCTTTGAATTTAGAAATGCATGAAGGGTTTCAATAAAGTCTCATTAATTTTCAAGATATTAATTTTTGTAGTCGTTTTAAGCAGAAACAAGTGGCATCGACCCTATTCTAAGCAAGTGATAGATATGTTCTTCCACCTCCATTGGGATCTTCTATCTCCATGGTTGTTGCATTTATGGGAGACATTGTGGCTCTAGTTTCAACAAATATATTGGTTTGTAACATTTTTTCTTGCATGAATTTTGTTGCTAGAAACGTTTTGTGTTAAAATTTATTACCTATCATTTGGAACTTAGTTTAGCCAAGTCTTCAAAGTGAGAATGTCTTATTTTATCAGAAATAGATGCATGGTTATTATAGAGGTCTATAAGTGATATGAATTCCTAGATTACAATGGTTATCTATCTCTGCACAACTATTATGATGAAATATTTCTTTCTTTGTAGTTACCTTTACCTACTTGTTTTTTCTTTTAAGAGGTCTATAACTGATATGAATTCCTAGATTACAATGGTTATCTATCTCTGCACAACTATTATGATGGAATATTTCTTTCTTTGTAGTTACCTTTACCTACTTGTTTTTTCTCTTACTTTCTGTGATAACAGAAGAAATTAGCTTGGATGAATATAGCATGAAGCAGATAGAAATTATTTAAAGGTGTTTGGGGCAAACCATTTCACAAGATTGTCAACAGTACTTTGTAAAACTTCATGGTTAAAAATTTTACATTGCAATTAAAGTTAAAGTAGAAGTTCATTATATTTGTTCATGTGTCATATTACATCTAATACATTGAATTTTTAAAATTATTATTTTCCCTTGAACAACCACTCCAAATTCTCTTATAGGAATAACTTCCTAAAACTAACAACTAACTAATTTATTAAATGTAACCTTTAATTTCGTAACAATTACTTCTAATTGTTAAGCATTTTGTAGATGAAAATGACACCAAAGAAAACATTTGGAGTGCTATACAAAAACCTTGCATCAATTATCTTAAAAAAAATCCTTGGAGATTCAAATCTTCAGGTATGTTTTGAATCGGTCTGCATTTTGAAAAGACATAAAATACATGATTCAAAAGTTGACAAATATTAGTGTATTTTAATTTTTTAAGGTTGAGATGGCTGGACTATACTGCAAAGAGATGTTGCTAAGAAGTCTCAAGAGTCACATAGGTATTGATGAAGCGATGATTTCTTTTTAGATTTACAATTGAGATATAAAATTATGATATAGAGACCTAATTAGGCTTATTTTTTTCTCGTTAAAATTATTTTTCATTCATTTGTAGGTCAAAGAATAAAACTTTGTCTTTATATATAGTTCATTAGAAGCTAGTGTGAATCCCAACAAGATAGTGGAGCACCCTAACTTCGCATTTCTCAAAATCATACGTGGAAATTTCAAATCACTGCCAATTTTGTACAACAATTTATTTGGCCACTCATGTACTTCTATATTTCATTTTAGAGCCACATCATCAACTATGATGCCACATCAGCATGCTTTTTGTTGAGGCATCTAAAAAGGCCCCCCAAAAAAGTGAGACCAATAGTGGTGCACTTGGTCATGTTTTATTGGTGCGCTGATGTGGCATCACATGATTTGTTACTTTGTGTACTTTATGGATAAAAAGTGTTTTGCAATTGGATATAAGGGTGTTCCACTATGGGGCCCACTAAGGACTACTTCTATCTCCACTATTGGACCCCGTCCACTATGGGCCCCTCTCCCTTATATCCACCTCAGTAGAAACTGAAGAAAACTCATAGGTATGGTCAATTGAGCCTGTTTCTACTATCTCTCTTTTTTTTAAAAAATTACAAGAAAAAATAGAATTTAATAGTGAAGAGGATGAGCTACAGAATACCTGTTCAATTTAACTCTTGCTGATACTTTTAGCTAAATCTGGCCTTCACATTTTGGTAAAACATAAATAATCTATCTCATGCAAAGAACTTCAATATCCAATATAACTATTGCTCTTCCCAATGGAGACATACAGAAATAGCATAACTAGCACTTGCAGCCAGGGGAGCTGCAAGGAATACGCCGATAGTTTTATGTAATTTCCTGAGCATTATTGACCCTGCGTGTCACACATCTTCTTGCCTTGTGAAGAATTCTGCAGTTTTGCTATCCATGTGCTTCCCAATATTGTTGGGTGTATGATATACTAATTGCTTGAAATTAATTTTCTTGACTGAGGGCAAATATAGAAATGTGAATCGCAGTTGAAATAGGGGAGGATGATATGCTGAACCAATTTTTATCTTTGTAAGAAATGTACTTGCATGGTATGCAGTGATTGGAAAACATACACAAAATGGATTTGTTGAGAAGAGAATGCAAGATTTAAGCTACCCACTTGAAACAAGTTGTATACTCTCATGGAAAAAGGCTTCCAAAAAATTGAAACAAATGCAATTGATAGGTTTAAAACCATCTTTTGCAACCTCTGTGTGTGCTTCTACAATCATTGCATTACATTTATTTGAGTGATTTTGTAAGAGAATTCACTTGTGTTGTATATGCATTTACATTTTGCTAACATGTCCACCAGGCAACTGCAAAATCTGACAAAAATCTTGCTTTATTTATGCTGTAATAAATGTCCATGCTCTGTTCCAAGGTCGCAGTTCTGCCAAAAATTAGAAGAATGCTGCCAAAGCAGAAATTTTAGCAGTTTACAAATAAAATTTATTTTTGTCAAAGTTTAGATTGGTTGAGGAATGAGTACCCCTCGCCAATGTGACTTGCTTGGTAGTGACATATAAAACTACCATAAGTAGGCATGCCCTAATTTGATAAAGAGCAACACTTCAGAAAGTAAAAGCTCGACCTTTTTGAAACTGTAAAAACTATTTTATCATCCTTCCCTTGTGAAAAAACTATTAAGTCATAACTGATAAATAAAATGAATGTCTTTTCAGTGACTTGTTAAACTACTAATTCTCATCTATCATTGTCGTCTAGAACTAGTCACTCATGTCGATAAGAGAAATAAGCCAGTAACCTTAGAGTCATCTTCAATTTATTTTTCCCTTTAAAAAGCTTTGACACAACCTTTTAATTCATGTGCTCAGTCTTAATCACTTCATCTCTCCATCTTTGGATTCTGTTATATCTAATGCATCAATAGTTGTTCTGATTCACTTTTTCTGTCACTGTAAAGGATGCACCAGGAAAATCAGCTCTATAACATCCTAATGGTGTCATACCGGTGCTTTATGAAACTATGCCAACTTTTCCTACTCTTCTTGATAGCTTTCACTCTCACAATTTTCAAATATTATATAATCTTGATCATATCTGTTATTTGCGAAGGAGATGCGGTTGATTATTTATCAAATTTTTTTGGAAGTTTTCATCTATAGCTGCAATCCTTGTATTATAAGGAATCCCCTTTCCATGCTAACTTATTGGGTTCTTTCTGGCCATCTTATATGATTTTTGGATTCTTAGGTCTTGTGCCATTTTGGATGTTTTACTTCAAAGCAGATGGGATGTATCATAGAATTTTAACAAATGAAAGTTTCATCTTCCTATTGCTTGGAAAATCTGATAAATTGAAATTCTGTATTTGAAAATACCATGATTCATGTTGACTTTCACATTTCAATCCATCAGATATTGGCACCACAGTGACGACATAAAGGATTACTGGCATTTCTTAGTAGTAGTAAGAGCCTCCTCGTGCTTCTTAGATGATAGGTTGTGGTGCTGAGATAGTACTTGGTATGGGCCATTGTGCTGTTGTCTTTATTTTCTGAGTGCGTACTTTGAGTCTGTCTTTATGTATATGCATTTACATTTTGCTAACATGTCCACCAGGCAACTATAAAATCGACAAAAATATTGCTTTATTTATGCTGTAATAGATGTCCATGCCCTGTTCCAAGGTTGCAGTTCTGCCATAAATTAGAAGAATGTTGCCAAAGCAGAAATTTTAAATGTTTACAAATATGTCAGTCTTTTCAGTTTCGACAGATGCTGCACACAACCCATGATGTCATGCACAGGATTCCGTCACTTAATGTAATTTAAGATTTAATCAGTCCAATGTTCCATCAACTGCCTAGCTTGGACTTGAATTGAAGAATAGTTAAGATCAGGTAGCTCCAAAAGTGTATGCATGGGATTGAATTGGGACTGCTCTTCATAATAAAATGTTAAATGAGAATTCTTTTGGGCATTTTATGGAATAATGTAGTGAAGGTGGGGGGGTCAACCAAATATTGCGTGAGGTGATGAATCTGATTGCTAGTAAAATAGTCAGATGTTTTCAATATTAAGATTAAGAACATAAGGTCTTCACAGTCCATGGAGTGAAGAAGAAGGCTTTTGGAAATTATCTTGTATCAGAAATTTGTCATATTCATGGTAAGCTAAACTTTAGGGGATTATCAAAAACTATAATCCAATAATTCACATAGAGTATTCTCATACACATTCAGTAAATCTCCTTCTATTGAGATGAAGGTAGCTTACCAGGGCAGGAGGTAATGGAAACAGGGGTCTGTACATGAAGCAGCTTGAATTATTCATCACTTTATCTTCTGATAAATCTTCATCATTAATACACTTCAACTAAACTCAAGTACTGTCTAATATATTCACCTAAAGGGCTTAATCTTTATTAAATAATCCAGATATGTCTACTATATTACAATAAAATATTTGCTCTACCAGATATAAAGTTTCCCTCATTGAATTTTCTTATGTCTTGAGGTATTTTTTGAAGTTTCATGGGATGTGTACAATATCACTGAAATCCTTCGTCATAATCTGTTGAACTTGAATTTGATCACTATTGTTCAGCTTTGACAGGTTTCTCTTTTTTGGCATTCAGCGATTAACAAAAGTGGAAATTATGCATCAATTAAATTATTGTATAAGATTTAGTCCACAACTACAAGCACAGAACACATTAATTTTATGAACCCATCCAATCAATAAAAGGAAAGAATGGTGACTCTCTGCTTCAATATACAAAAAGCTATACCACAAGGAAACTTCTGCTTTCACATTTGCATGAAGCAAAGCATTGAAGGTCACAAAGTCTGGGGAGCATCCACAGTCAATCATTTCCCTCAAAAGATCCCAAACCTTGCCCCAGTAGAATCTACTTAATGTCATGAAAAATAAAATGGATATCAAAGCAGTTATTTGTTGTCTTTCAAGTCCAATTCCATGGGGAAGTACATCACATATGTAGATTGTACGAACCCAAAAAATGTCATACTAACAACTTTGTTAAAGTCCAAACTACAAGGCAGAGCATTGCAATGCCATACTTGTAAGTGATCACAAAGTATGAGTATAAAAGGGTTATGCCATAAGAGAATAATAATAATAATAATAGGAGGCAGCGTATGAATCAATGGACGCTGCGAATTGGACAATGAAGGCGCCTCATTTGCAAGTGGCTGCGAATCAAACAATGACTGCGTATGGTTTTGCAAAGGCAGCGCATTAATGTGTGAAGGGTGTGTTTGGTTTGATAAAGGCAGCGAAATAACTATAGAAGGCAACACATTGTTCATTGGAGGCTGTGTATTAATCATTGAGGGCAGTGATTCATGAATGTGAGGCTGCGCATTGATTAATGTGGACTGTGGTAGGCATTGTGAGGGCTGCGTAAGAGTTGTAGAGGGCTGCGTATCAAAGAAATTAGGCAGCGAGTGTATAGACAGAGGCTGCGTTGCAATGAATGAAGGAATATTACCCATATTTAAAGGCTGTGTGCTAACAATAGGAGATGACATAGCAACATTTGAAAGTAGAGAATTTGAAGAAATAACTAAAGGCTGGGAGAAAAAAACACAAGTGTTCTTAACACGGCCATTTTCAAATAAATCAAATTGAAAAAAATTATCTGAAGATATGTCTAGAGGTTGCAAATATGGGAATTTTTTCTCATTGAAGAAAACATCCCGATTGTGAATGATCTTTTTAACAACGGGATCCCACAGCCAGAAACCAAATTGATCTTCTCCATAGCCTAGAAAATGCACCTTTTTGATTTAAAATCAAGCTTCGTCATTGTTCTTTGGAAATATGCACGAACGCTTCACAGCCAAACACCCGCAAATGATGATATGAAATTCTCTTTCCAAGCCGTCTCTCCTCAGAAATGTCAAAATCCAAACGAGATGATAGGGCACGGTTGATCAAATATACTGCAGTGTTGCAAGCTTCTGCCCAAAACTGTTTTCCCAACCCGACATTAGAGAGCATACATTGAGCTCTCTCTAAAATTGTCCAATTCAACTGCTCAGCTACTTCATTTTCTTGAGGGGTGAATGGGACCACCTTGATTCTACGAATGTCATTGTCAACATAGAAATTATCAAACTCCAAGGAACAAAACTCTCCTCCATTGTCAGTTTTTAGACATTTAATTTTATGTCCTATTTGATTTTCGACAAGAGCCTTGAAAGTTCTAAATTTTGAAAAAACTTCTAATTTTTTATGGAGCATGTAAATCCAAATTTTCTGAGTATAATCATCAAGAAATGTGACAAAGTAATTTGCACCACCAAATGAAGTTACCTCAGTGGGACCAAAAACGTCTGAATGTACAAGTGCCAAAAGAGTAGATTTTTTTTATCATGGCTTATCCTCAAGAAGCTGGCCCGACTTTGTTTGCCATAAAGGCAATGTTCACAAAACTGTAAATCCACTGTTTGCAAGTCGGGAAGCTGATCTCGTTGAAGCATTACTTCAAGCCCTTTCTTGCTCATGTGACTGAGCCGCTTATGCCAAATTTTTGAGTTACTGTCCATGGCTGTCATGACAGCTCCCACTTTACCATGACATTTTAAAATATAAAGATTACCCAACTTCTTGTCTTTTGCAATTATTAGAACCCCTTTTGTTACTTATCAATTTTCTAAAGAGAATTTAACATCACACCCACAAGCAATTAAGTGACTGAGAGGAATTAAATTTCTTTTCAATAAAGGGACATATCTCACATCTTTTAAAATCCATTGACTGCCATTTTTTAAATTTAAAATTATATCACCCTTACCAACAATTTCACACTCCTTATTGTCACCAAGAAAAAACTAACCAAAAACACCTTCTTGAAAATTTGTAAAAGCTTTCCTGCATGAAGTAGCATGGAAAGAAGCTCTGGAATCAAGTACCCAAGAGTCTGCAGTTGTTTCTCTAGCAGCCAAGATCAAAACACCGTCATCCTTTTCACCTACAGTGTATGCTTGATTTTTAATGACTGAATCTTGTGCCTTCTTATAATTCCAACAATTTTTCTTTATGTGGCGTGGCTTGCCACAAAACCAATAGGCACCTGTTTTTCCTTTTGACTGCGATCTAGATTTTGACCTCCTGTGATTATTATATTTGCCTCTTTCTTTACTTCTACCTCTATTAGCAATACTTACAGCTATTAATTCCTCACCAGATGAGGGTTCCTGATTTTTTTCTCTGCATATCTTTACTCAATAAGATGGCTGCAACATCATCGAATTTTAGCTTGCTTTTGGCAGCCACCGAAGTGCTCACTGCCATCACAACACCTTCCCATCTATTTAGTAAAGAACACAATAATAAAATAGTTTTGATCTCATCATCCAAATTTATGCATACAAAAATCAGCTGGGTAACTAATGTATTAAATTCATTCAAATGATTGGACATAACCCCTTCTTCTCACATTTTTAAATTATACAATTTCTTCATAATGAATACCTTATTAGAAGCAGAAGCCATCTCATACATTAAAGACAATTTGTCCCACAGCTCTTGTGTTGTCTTCTATGTAGAGACATTAAGACATTGTTGGATAGGGACAAAAAGATTGTAGCTCTTGTTTTTTGTCTAGCTTCTCTCATTCTTCATCTGATAGAGATCTTTTCCCTTAGGGTTTGGCAGCCAATGCATTCGAAAGATCTTATTTGACGAAAATGAATTCCATTTGCACTTTCCAAAGGCCAAAATTTTGTCCTGCAAACTTTTCTATTTTCCACTTCTCTACATCTTCCATGGCTGCAGAAGTTTTTCACAAATTTCCTGCACCAAATTTTTCGACCTGCTTGATACCAATTGTTGAATATAATTTGCAGAATAAAGTGAAAAAGAAATTGCAAAAATAAAAAATTAAAAACAATCACAAAACAAGAACACAAATTTATCGTGGTTCACCATCAATTTGATGGCTACGTCCACACTCAGGCATTATCTCTTATTATCAAGTTCTCAATTGAATTACATAACCAACTAATAGCTGTATTTATAAATCAATTTCCAATCTAAGAAAAGGAAAAATCCATTCGAAATAGACAACTTCTAAATTGGCCAATACATGCCAATATAAGTAATTACAAAGTAAGAAGCTATTTCGAATTAAAGAAGAAACTTCCTAATTTGGGCTTCACTCAACCCATGTGTAATCAAAACCATGAAAGCGGGGGCATAGCAAAACTGTAACAACAACGGGTTTTGTAACTAAATCTAGGGTTTCGCTTGGATATACATTTTCTGTTGTTGTTGCAATGTTTCTGTGAGTTCCCAAGGAGATCAGGGCTTCATGTTATTGCTTTTGTGCTAATAATACCCCTTTAATTTTCAGGGCGTCGGTCCATAAGAAGAATCCGTGCTCGAAGCTGTCGTATTTATCTTTTCAGTTTTTTTTGAAAATCGAAATAAGTTCCAATTGGTTTAGCAACGCTCAGAAGCACGTCGCTATTCGAAATATACATTACTAAAACCCTAAAGACATTCAGGTGTGTAGTATCATTCTCAGGCATGTGGGAAATATTATACAGTCACCTACTATATATTCTGAAAGTCAGTCTGGAGAAAGAACAGCTTCAGGATTGACCCCAAAGACTGCGTGTCCAAATCCTTGCCAACGTTCTAAGCTGCATCGTAAACCTCGTTTTAGGCTTCAGGTTACCAAGATTGGATTGTTTGAGTTGCAAGAGACAATGAAGCAAGTCCGTAGCAGCTGCACAACAAATCTTGGCCGTGATCAAACAACTCCGTAGCAGCGACAATGAGGTGGGCTTACAGATAACTGCCAGCAGAGATAAAAATTAGGGTTAAAAACCATTGCTTTTACCCCGTCGACCGTCCTGTTTTCTGGCCATTTTTCCCGGCAAGAGACAACTTCCCGGCTGGAAGCTCCCACATCGGCTAAACTACCGGCTAAATAATCATTAGAATTCTAAAGCATGAATCAATTGTTTTTTCCTAAATATAATTAATGTTGCGCGTTGGACCAGTTGGTGGCCACAGGCTGCATCTAATAGTTGTTCTTCAAAAGCAGGATACATCAAGCTTCAATTGCCCAAGAGACCACGTCAAGTTTGGCAACTACTCTGCCTCTTCCGTTGCCTCCAAAATTGGTTGCGCAGTCATCAGCAGCAAAAAAAGAGATGCCTTCATAGTTGGACTCTATCATGTCCACCTCCCATATGGTAAAAACAGTCTGGAGAATGAAGAAGACAATGATTGAGACATTTTTCAGTGTCTTCTAGTCTCCACCACAGTAGTTTCTGAAGGCACATATCGGCATGAATCAATATCAGAAGATGATCTCATAGAACGAAAGTGAACTGAACAGAAAGAAATCTCCAAGAAGATGATTCAAATAAATCAAGTGAAGATGGCAATCACAAGGATGATGGGGAAGCTCAGTGGAGGATCCTTCTTCATTCCATTAGTAATGCTGAAATAGCTGCTGACCAACATATTAACTCCAAAAGTCTAGTTCATACGAGCTAACAGAAGAAAAACCTCAAAAATGAAATGTATTCAAAACTTTCATAGTTTAGAGGTCTGGGATTCCTAATTTCGGATTCTCGAGAATTTGTTTTAAAACATTCTGATTAATTATATTTGTAGGTAAGAAATCAAATTAATCACAACGATTGTCATTCTTTGATCAAACAAATTCCAGACCAAAACAAGCTAAATATAAATGGTCCACCAGAAATGGACAGATGAGGTACCGTTCTGTAATTCTAACAACAAAATACTTGACAATATCGATATGTATTAAGTATTGCTCGCCCACAAATATAGGTTAGAGTGGATTAAGAAGCAGGGGACTAGATTTCTAGTATTGCGGATCACCACTATGGGATAACATGTGAGGACATGTTTGATAGAGTACTTGCAAAATGAAGAGATATAAGAAATGTCCAGCGTATTTATAACTTAATAGAGTGCACCATGCTGCAGTCGACCATTCAAAGATCCATGTCGAGCTTAACTCACTAAAGTTTTGTATTATCATAGCATTTTCTACTTCTGGATTAACCTCATGTCCCCATGCAGCTGCTTAGCTTATTTTTGCTAGCAGCCACTGCTCGACTTATTTAGGAGTTATTTGTGGAGCTGATGGCCCCATGAATGCGTAATTTTTCTGCTTATTTTTAAGCAGCGAGCTTAAATTTGTATTAATAGTATTAATAATAATTTGTACAATAAAAAATTAGAAAAATAAAAAATGAAATCAAATATTAAAAAAGAGGGAAAGAAATTTGTGGAGCCACGTGGATTTTTAACAACCCCCCTCTTTTTCCACAGCTTATTTTCAATTCCTAAATAGTAGTTGCTCCATTAAAATAGGAAAAGATTCTAAATTATCCTTTCCCAACAATACAATTTATGCATGGGAACACCCCTGCTGCTTAAATTTAAGCAAAAATAGAGTTAAGCAGCCGCATGGGGACATGAGGTAAGTTATATTTTAAGTCATTCAAAATATTGTGTTTTAATTCTTAATTAGAATCAAAGCCCTGTTTTTAAGCTCTACATATGTTATTAGTACACTGAAGGCATGTCTTATATGAGCTTTAGGTGTACAAAACATTTTAATCTGTTCCTGTTTTTTTAAATTATAAAACTTTTTTAGATAACTATGCAACAGATTTGTTTTTTAATAATAATTTTTATAGTATTTGTTGTAGATGGGATTTTGAAGTTTATTGTGTGTGAATTATGAGCCGAAATTATATTATTTATAAATATCCAAGAGTTTCTACAATTTATAGTTAGTATTCTAATTATAATTTTTCATTGCTTTTATAATTTATTAATTAAAATGATCATTTTTAATTATTTTTATAATTTATTGGGCTTCATCAAGAGAAATGGAAGAAATATTTGGTTAAATTATATAATAGAGATGTACAAATCACAAAGACAAACCCAAGGATATACCTACCATCACAAACAAGCCCCCAAGGCTATGAATTTGTCCTTTAATAGGACAAAGATCCAACATAAAATTCTAAGTAGTTATATTGATAAAGAGACATTATTTTCCAAGGTTTGACAATAATGTGAGACCTAGAACCCTATCTTCTTGACATTTATTACTTATTGAGCTAGTATAATTATTTATTTATTTATATTTTTTTTTACTGTTGTAATTTACCAACTTATCAATAAGAAGATCATTATTATTAGTTTAGATAAAGTGTGCTTATGCCTATGTGTAAATTATTAGATTATTAAATCCTATAAAAAAAAAATCCCTCCACATTTTTGGTAAACCCATTTGATCATACACACAACCTATCTTCACTCTACGGTTTGAAAACTAACATTAGAGGTTTTAGATATGTACTTTTTAAATTTCACTTCACTTTTAGAGTTTCTCTTTTTTTATGTTATTATGCTTCAATAATCTATATTTTCTTTTAAGGTTTGGTGCTTATTCATCCTTCCTATCTATCAACCACCCTAACAACCTTTGGATTAGCTTTGAGTTCTTTATCTTACACACTTTCTAAGCTTGATATAGGATTAATATTCTAATATAAATCTAATATTATGTCATTTGATATAATTCACTTACTTCTATTAGGTTTTTGAGCCTTTAGTGCTTATTCTTGTGAGCCTTGGACCTTTGGGTTGACCCTTGCTTTCACATCATGGATTCTCATGGTCATCTATGATTGGAAAGTAAAATTTTAGAATTGTGTCACACTTTTATAAAGGAATGACTAACACAATTATAATTTTTCAATTTGCACTTCCTAAAAGTGACATTTATATTTTGAATTTTAAAATGATGTGAACTAATAAAATTCAGTCTCAAGTCAGTCAAGATTGACATGCTAAAATTTAGTCTCAAGTCAGTCAAGATTGACATGCTAAAATTTAATCTTTCAAGTTCAAAATTATTGACCCCCTTTCCTATTGGTTGTTGGGAGTTGACTTGGTACATGTTTGTGCAACTATTACTTATGTCCTAGTATTTAAAAACATTCCATTTGTACATTTTTACATAATCAAAGAATAAGAATAGACTAACATGGATTATCTACATTACAAAGAACATTCATTCTAGGAACACTTCACTTTAGAGAACTAAAATGAATGTATTTCTATCAAGATTCAACAGTGTAGTTCAATGAGTCAAACCCATTGACCCATGTTTCATGAGTAGTGCTTCACATGAACCCATCTCTCATGATAGTGAATGGTCCACTTAGCACTCATTGCATCTATGTGATGCTCACAGAGGTGAAGCACTGGGCCTTCCTGAGAGGTCACCCATCCCAATATTACTCCAACTCAAGCACACTTAACAATGGATTTTTCCCCAAGGTGAAGCCCACTTAGCTTGCAACCCCATTTGCAAAACCTTCAACAAGTGTTGTACCTTATGAACCATTCATTATAGAGCCCCTTTAGCTCATCAATTGATAAGTAGGAGGTATTTTCATAGCGTGTCAAATTGTGATAATGCTATCAGGATTCAACAATGTAGTTTAACGAGTCAAACTCATTGACCCATATTTCATGAGTATTGGTTCACAAGAACTTGGGTCAATGAGTTTGACTCGTTAAACTACATTGTTGAATCCTAATAGCAATATCACAATTTGACATGTTGTGAAAATACCTCCTACTTATCAATTGATGAGCTAAAGGGGCTTTATAATGAATGGTTCATAAGGCACAACACTTGTTGAAAGTTTTGCAAATGGGTTGCAAGCTAAGTAGGCTTAACCTTGCGAAAAACACCATGGTTAAGCGCATTTGAGCTGGAGTAGTACTGCAATGGGTGACCTCCTGGGAAGGCCCAGTGCTTCACCTATGTGAGCATCACCTAGATGCAATGAGTGCTAAGTGGACCATTCACTATCATTGAGATGGGTTCTTGTGAACCAATAATCATGAAACATGGGTCAATGAGTTTGACTTGTTAAACTACACTATTGAATCCTGATAGCAATATCACAATTTGACACGTTGTGAAAATACCTCCTAATTATAAAATGAATATATTTACACCATAATCAACATATCATGCATTTCATGCTTACTTGTTTGCCAACATTTGTCCAAGGTCGTGAAGTTGGTCTATCGAAGGTCATGATGTAAGATAACATGACACTTGTGATCCAACAACTTCCCTTACATATTTTTAAATACCAATAGTCCTTGGCACGTCTAGATAGTAAAGATTACAACAAACCATGTCACATGAGTTTGTCATCTACTAGATTATATTTGTGCTTAGATATTTTTTTGTGTTGTTGATAATTGACATTGAGCCACTTAGGGTCAATTCACAATAGATTCCAAAATATTGTGCACCTTAAAACAATTAATATTTGGACACTAGAAAACTAATTCGAGACACCTTTTTCTAATCCAACAACTTCCCTTATGTATTTTTAAATACGACTAGTCCTTCACACATCTAGATAGTAGAGATTACAACAAACTATGTCACATGAGTTTGCCATCTCATAGATTAGATTTGTGCCTTCGAGATTTCTTTTGTGTTATTGATAATTGACATTGAACCACTCAAAATCAATTCACAAAAGATTTCACAATATTGTGCACCTTAAAACAATTAATTTTTGGTCACTAGAAAACTAATTCAACACACCTTCAATATTTATATTCCTTCATTAATATGAAAGTTAAATAAATTTATTGTTTATTTAATTATCAATTTCCAACTTCTAAATTCAAATCTAAATTAATTTTGTGATTAATGTTTGCATTATTTTGATTAGCCCAGATTTACGTGTAAAGGGTTTTTGTTCCCTTACAATATCAAAATCGAAAGGGTTTATGGGCCTTTTAACAAAACTTGAAAATGTTGTTGAGAAACCACCGGCTATGGGCTTTTAAGCCAACTGTTGAGATGAGCGGACACATGCGTAGTGAGAGCCCCTAACGGATACTATTTTGAAATCCCCGCTTTAAATCTCATCTTTCAAATGTTTAGTTAAACATTGGATTTGATTTTCTTGGTTGCAGGTATTTTCTTTTCTGATATGATCAGAGAGCCCTCTGCTAAGCGCCTAAAAACAACAATGTCGGTTGAAAAATATTGCGAGCATCTCAACCAGTTGGTACAATTTCAATTTTCCTGACTTATGCTTGCCAGTTTTTGCCCCTGTTGTTTTTCATTCTGAATTATGTATGGCTTTTTGTTTTAAGTTTGAGGGAGGTTTCCATGATTATCCCTATTTATTTTGTTCTTTCTGGGAATGTTGGCGTGGAATATAGAATGATAAGAAAGAGGGGCTTGTGAAGGCGAGCCGTGATGTTACACAGAACAGCAAGAAGGCTATATTTCAGGTTCATAGGTACTTATTTCACATAAATTATCGGACGAATGTTAATTCTGAATTTGGGAATTGAAATTGTGTTTGTGTGGGAAAGGGTATAAAATCTAAGGAATTTGTTACTTTGTCACAGACAAGAAATTGAAATCGTAAAAACATTAATTGGATTTGTACAGGATTTTTTTGAGTTTAAATGTTTGTTAAGGTTTTTGGCATTTTGAACGCTATGTTTACTCTTCTATTTAATTACGGTTTTCCATTTTTTTTTTAAAAGTTGTAGTATACTATTGAATTTGAATATCTGGCCCTCTAGTGAGTGTTGGATGACGTTACATTCCGTGTTTTAAGATGGTGTGAGGTTAAGCTTGGCCAGAGTTCTTAATATTTGAAAACATGGGCATGCTGGGTTAGCCTACAATCATTATCCTACGACCTCATTATTTCAAAAAGATTCACAAGACTTATGGGTTCCAACTTAATCAGTGCACCCATTGGGCATACGAGACTGCCTTGAAAGAACAGGAGAACATTTGCACTTCACATAATACATATTGTTCAAATTTTGTAAATTCATGACAAACGTTGGGAGTAAACTGAACCTTGCTTATCTGTTAATGATTGGATCTGCTCCTATCTGAATAGTCATTGAGTTAGAGAAGCTGGAGGCTTTTCACGTGAGACTCATGTCTGCCTATGCAACAAAAGCATGCCATTCCCACCAGATCTTGTCCATATTTTCCTAAAGCTGAATACCTATGCCCTCCCCAACATCTTCCTTGCCTTGGCAAAGGCTTAAAATGCCACTACATCTGAGGTTTACAATAATGTTACATCACCTTACAAGGTACATTGGAATATACAAACATGTCCATGTAGTCCTCACACCTACTCTGCCTCCAACTATGAGAAAATCCTGTCAACCCCCTAACAAATCCATTCCAATAGTATAACCAGATGTTTGTTTAAAGAGCCAACGCTTGTTCATGCGCAAACCATCTACTCTGCCTCCCATGGCCATTGGGAAGCCAAAAGACATTCAATTGAACTGCTTCAACTTTGAAAACTTTTCAAATTCCAGCCTCTGTTCTGTATCAGACCCAGTTTGCCACTTTAATAGAACATAGTTTCCTGCTTTTGACAAGTTCATCAGGATGAATGTCTAGTTTGCTGCAGCAAACTTGTGTTCATTGAGGCAAATGTTGAGTTTTCCACCTATGTAAGTGGCAAATTGAACCATTCTTGCTTTTCCAAGTACTTCTAACATTATCAAACTGAATTGAAGCCTTTGGGGATGTTTTAGATTGTTAATGTTTAATGGCAGCGTCAGTTGTATCCTTCCAGCCCAGATCGAATAAAGAGGACAATTAAATTATAGCCAATTGGCTATTTAATTGGTGAAGAACGATTTCATGAATGGCCATGTCATTTGCTAAATAATAATTAATACTTTTTTATTGTTAAGAGGCACGATTATTCTTGGAGGCACGTTTTCTATAGAGGCCGATTTTCCTTGTATATTGAATTATGTTATTTGTAATTATATTTCTTATGAAGGTCGACCTTGCACATGAAGAGGTGCGGCCTCTCCACCATCATGTACATATACAAGCTCACTTCATTCCATTCGATCATCAAGCAAGTTCAATTCTTTCCTCCATTCAAGTGCGAAATCATTCAATAGCATTACATTGCAAATTGCAAATTTATGAAGCAGAATTCGATATCAAGGAAAGTTAGATTGTTGCATCTAGAATTGATGTTGTAGATTGGCCTTGAGATTGGCCTCTTTGTAAAAGGAATTGTTGCCATTATTTTATATATAAGAAAAAGATTTGTTGCTAGGTTTTTCTCGCTCAAGAGGAGGGTTTTCCTAGGCTATTTGTTGTGTCTTGCACGTTGAATTTTTTGAATTGATTTTTGTGCATTCAATCTGATATTAAAATTTACATGGTATCAGAGCGGGTTTGAAGAAGATCTAGATCAGATTGTGCATTACAATGATACTCTCTTTCCTCTTTCTTATCGTTGATTAATTCTACCTCTTTGTCAAGATGGTGAACGGTTTGAAGATTGAGGATAGGCTTGAGGGAGGATCAAATTTCACTTCATGGAGGTGCAGAATCATGCTCACCTTGGAGGAAAATGAGTTGGTTGAATTCGTGGAGAGAAAAGTTCCCAAGCCTATTGATGAGGAAGAGAAAGTTTAGTGGAAGAAGAAAGACATCAAGACAAAGAAGATGCTAGTTGATTCCATGAAGAATCATATTGTTCCTATTGTCTCCAAGTTGAAGACAGCAAGAGACATGTTCAAAACCCTAGAAGAAATGTACGAAATCAACAATACCAGCCAGACACTTGCACTAAAGTAACAACTACGCCTTGTGAAGATGGCGAAAGGAGAAATAATGATTGCTTACTTCATGAGGATTTTAGAGTTGAGAGATCAGCTCTCTATAATTGGTCATGTGATAGATGACAAGGACTTGACCATGCTTGCTCTTAATGGTCTTCCTACATCATGGGAGTCCTACATTCAAGGAATCAGTGCAAGATCAAAGCTTCCCAAGTTTGATTGATTGAGGGCGGATTACATTCGAGAGGAGTTAAAATTCGCTATTAGAGGAATTGGTCAAAGCTCTACAAATGAAGACATTCATGTTCTCGCCTCTCAATCATCAAAGAAGAAAGGAAAGAATGGGAAGAAAGGATACTTCAAAAGGAATATGGATAATAAAGTTGATGATGCTCCCGCTTTCAAGAAGAAGAGGGACCTCTCCAAAGTCCAATGCTTTAAGTGTGACAAGTATGGTCACTTTGCTAAGCATTTTCCATCTAGGCCTAAGTAGCAGGCCACCATTGTCGATGTTGATGATGTCTCCCCACTGAAGGATTCATGTGAATACTTATTCTATTTGGCATTGTCAAGCAATGTATCTACCGACACCAACACTTGGCTGATTGATAGTGGTGCATCTCGTCACATTACCGGATTCCAGGAGCATCTAACAAATTTGGTGGAAAGAGACTCTAGTGAACAAGTTATTATTGGAGATGATGCAAGCTACATAGTGAGAGGAGTTGGGACCTCTACTCTCCACCTAGATTCCGACATCACCCTACAACTGAATGATGTGCTATTTGTTCTAGGCATCAAGCGAAACCTTGTCTCCATTTCAGCCTTGGAAGACAAGAGATATCAAGTTGCATTCTCTAACGGAAAAGTTCTTGTGTGGATGAAGAATTCAAGTATCAAGACTGCTCATGTGATTGGAGTTCAACATGAGTGCCTCTACAGGCTATGCACTCAACCACTTCAGGCATTGGTGCATGATTCTTCTAGCTTGTGTGATCTTTGGCATCGAAGATTGGCTCATGTTCACTTCTGAGCCCTACCTATCATGGAGAAATGGTCTTAAGCCTTCCAAAGTTCAACCAGGAGCACGAAGGTACTTGCAAGGGCTGCGCTTTGGGTAAGAACAAAAAAGTTCCATTTCATAGTAGAGAAAGTAGATCCAAAAATATTCTAGATCTCATTCATTCCGATTTATGTGGTCTAATGTTTGTTGCTTCTTCAAGTGGTTTCTTGTATTACATTCTTTTTATTGATGACTACTCTAGAAAGACCTAGATTTAATTCTTGAAATCTAAAGAATTTGAGGAAGTATTAGAAAGGTTCAAGGAATACAAAGCTCAGGTAGAGAATCTATTCAGAAAGAAGATCCAAGTCTTGAGATCTGACAATGGAGGAGAGTACACTTCTAGCAGCTTCTGAAATTTCTGCATTGAAGCTAGGATTAAGAGGGAGTTCAGTATCCCTTATAATCCCCAATAGAATGGTGTTGCTAAATGAAAGAACATGACTATTGTGGAAGTAGTGAAAGCTATGATCCATGACCAAGATCTTTCAACATTCCTTTAGGTAGAAGCATCTAGGAAAATAGTCTATGTTCAGAACATAAGTCCTCATTGAATCTTGGAGAACATGACTCCTGAAGAAGCCTTTACTGGGAAGAAGCTATAAGTGAGTCATTTGAGGATTTTTGGATGTCTAGTATATGTTCATATACCAAAGGAAAAGAGAACAAAGTTGGAGCCTTCTAGAAATAAGGGGATATTTGTTGGTTACAGTGAGACAACTAAAGCTTACAAAATCTACATCCCAAACCAGAAGTTGATCGAGATCAATAGAGATGTCACATTTGAGGAAGATGTTGCTTTCAGAAGATCTAAGGGCACTCAGATGGATATTGATAATGAAGAGTCTTCACATGATATGGAAGTGACCACGCTCCTGAGAATCAAAGGGAGGCTCCTGAACCAAAAGAAGATGATGATCCAGTTGAGCCCTTGGAACCTATTGACAGGCCTACAAACATTGTGATTGGTCGTAAGAGACCTCTTTGGGCTAGGAAAACAATGTAGGAGGCAGAGAGGTTTGCAGCTCCAAGAGGAACTTTTAGAGAAAGAGACCGCACAGGTTTTCCAACTATGTAGCCTTGATGAGTCAAATTATTGAGTCTGAGCCTTCCAGTGTTGAAAAAGCTTCTAGTCAACAAGTTTGGAAAGATGCTATGACAGAGGAATATCAGTCAATTCTCAAGAATGATATTTGGGACATTGTTCCTAGACTCGAAGGAAAATCTATGGTATCTTCAAAATGGCTCTTCAAGATCAAGCATGCAGTTGATGGGATGATTGAGAAGTACAAGGAAATATTCGTGACTAGAGGGTTCTCACAAAAAGAGGGAGTTGACTATGAAGAAACATTCAATCTAGTTGCTCGGTATACTTCTGTCAGGACTATCATTTCCATTATTGCATCTAAAGGATGGAAGATTCTTCAGATGGATGTGAAGAAATTTTTTATCAATGGTGTAATCGAGGAAGAAGTCTATATTGAGCAACCTGAAGGTTTTGAGGTACATGGGAAGGAGTCTCATGTTTGTAGGCTAAAGAAGGCCTTGTATGGTCTTAAGCAGGCTCCTCATGCATGGTACGAAAGAATTGATCTTTGATTTTCAAGCTTGGGATTCTCCAAAAATGATGTTGACTCAAATATGTATTTCAAGGTAATTGATGGTGAAGCATTGATTTTGGTCTTGTATGTTGATGATTTGATTCTTATTTGTGAGGAGCACCCCATTATCAAATGTAAGAAGGAGTTGGCTTTTGGGTTTGAGATGAAGGACCTTGGGCTCATGCATTACTTCCTTGGCTTAGAAGTTTGGCAGAAACCAGATGAGATGATTCTAAGTCAAGGGAAGTACATTATTGATATTCTAAAGAGGTTTGGCATGTTGGATTGCAAATCTATGTCTACACCTATTGAGACCAACTTGCACAAGTTGAAAGAGGCTGCAACTAGTTCAAATCTGGTGGATCCCACATTATACAGGAAATTGATTGGATCATTGATGTATCTAGTCAACACTAGACTAGATATTTGCTATGCAGTAAGTGCTCTCAAACAGTTCATGTGTGAACCAAGGAAGATACATCTTGTTGCAATGAAACATATCTTGAGATACTTGTGTGGCACAGTTGGATATGGGCTGAGATATTCTTCAGATGAAAATTTGAAGTTGCATGGTTATACTGATTCTGATTGGGTAGGATGTATCACTGATCAGAAGAGTACCTCTGTGTGTTTCTTAAGTTTGGGATCTGTTATGATTTCTTGGTGTAGTAGGAAGCAGTCATCTGTAGCATTGAGTACAACAAAGGTAGAGTATATTGCAGCTTATGTGGCAGCTCAGGAAGTAGTGTGGCTTCGTAAGCTCCTTGTAGGATTGTTTGGACAATCAATGGAGCCTACTATCATTCATTGTGATAACCAGAGCTATGTGAAGCTTTCTTTCAATCCTATGTTTCATGATATAACCAATCATGTTGAGATCAAATTCCATTATATCAAAGATATGGTATTGAGGAAAGCTATACAATTGAGGTATATCAACACCGATGAGTAGATGACAGACATTCTCACCAAGCCTCTCTCTAGGATAAAGTTTGATTACTTTTGAGATAAGCTTGGTATGGTGGAGAATACATCCCTAACTGAGAAGGAGTCTGAGTATCAGTTATCCTCTTTAATGAGTTCTTCTCTATGACAGAAGTTTGAGGTGAAATCCCTTGTTAATGAGTTCTTCTCTATGAGAGAAGTTTGAGGTGAAATCCCTTGTTAATGCATTTCTCCTTGAGATTTGAGGTGAAATCCCTTGTTCCACCCTTTGGGAGAGCCATGGTGGATGTCATGTGTATGGCTCCATGACAACATCATGTGGGAGAGTCTGTGATGATTTCCTTGTACTTGTGTTTCACCCTCTGGGAGAGCCATGGTGAAAGTCATGTTGAGGTGACAACATCATGCAAGTGATGAACACTTGTACATACCATACATGGTTGTAGCCATTATGGTTGATATCACATTGAGGTGATATCTAATATCATGATGAGGTGATATCCCTCTTTTCACATATGGGTGTAGCCATTATGGTAGACATCATGATGAGGTGATATGTCTTGTGCAACTAGAAGTATCATCCCTAGCTGAGAGGGAGTGTTAATGTTTAATTACAATGTCAGTCGTATCCTTCCAGCCCA
This sequence comes from Sequoia sempervirens, assembly GCA_007258455.2. Classification (NCBI taxonomy): domain Eukaryota; kingdom Viridiplantae; phylum Streptophyta; class Pinopsida; order Cupressales; family Cupressaceae; genus Sequoia; species Sequoia sempervirens. The sequence goes on along the minus strand of VDFB02193867.1, from coordinate 707,573,228 downwards.
AATTGAATAAAGAGGACAATTAAATTATAGTCGATTGGCTATTTAATCAGTGAAGAACAATTTCATGAATGGCCACATCATTTGCTAAATAATGATTAATACTTGTTTATTGCTAAGAGGCATGATTATTCTTGGAGGAGCGATTTTCTATAGAGGCCGACTTTCCTTGTATATTGAATTATGTTATTTGTAATTATATTTCTTATGAAGGCCAACCTTACACATGAAGAGGTGCAACCTCTCCACCATCATGTATATATACAAGCTCACTTCATTCCATTCGATCATCAAGCAAGTTCAATTATTTCCTTCATTCAAGTGTGAAATCATTCAAGAGCATTACATTGTAGATTGCAAATTTGTGAAGCAGAATTCAATATCAAGGAAAGATAGATTGTTGCATCTAAAATTGATGTTGTAGATTGGCCTTGAGATTGGACCCTTTGTAAAAGGAATTGTTCCCATTATTTTACATATAAGAAAGAGATTTGTTGTTGGGTTTTTCTCCCTTAGGAGGGTTTTCCTAGGGTATTTGTTGTGTCTTGTCTTGAATTTTTTGAATTAGTTTCTATGCATTCAGTATGATATTAAAATTGACATAGATCACCCCTTACACCTTCTAAACTATTTTGTGAACTAGTATGCATTTTGTATTTTTCAATTAGGTGACAAATGATTCTCCCATGTCAAGTCCTAATAGGTGACCTCCATTATGAACCCAATTGTCTAGCATGCTTCGATCCAATTTAGGGATCATGAAGGCTTGCTTAAGTTTTATTGATCTTATTTTCTTAGTTTATATGAAGTGAATTGAAAGCCCCCAAGGCACCAATGTTTGAGGTGGAGGATCTTATTAATTCAAGCCTCATATAAAGAGATGTCAAATAATTTTTATTTTTTTTCAAGACCTAAAGTCTCAAGGGCTTGGAAATTGGATATATGTAGAATCTATTTTCCTTGGAACCTTCCTCTAATTGGGTAAGTTCTGTCATGTCCAAGGTATGAGAAATAGTAAAATTGTAAGTCATATCTATATGATTCGGCTATGGAGATAGGAATTAAAGATCAATGAGCTTTAGTGAAAGCACAAGGAAAAATGCAAAAATAAAATAAAGTAATTAACTAAATGCCAAAATAAAAAAATGCACCAACCCCCATAAGTATAGTTTAGGTGGGTAGGAAAGATGGATAATTGGATCCTGAAAAATTTGTAGCTATGTTATGATCCCCTTGAAAATAAGAGAATGAGAAGGCTTATAGGAAAAAACTACCCCCAAGAGAGGATAAAGAGAGTAGGGTTAAGTGACCCCACTCAAAATAATTGAGAATGATATAAAAAACCATGCAAGGAAAAAATCCCCCTAGAATAGAGACCATATAGACCTTTCTCAATGCTTAATCTCTTACACTGATGATAAATGCTCAATTGTGAATGTTGAAGATGATCCACGAATGCCAAACAACATTCCTCCCATTAGGAAGAAACAAACACGAGGGCTTATATAGGATATCTTCCCATTCTAGAAAGCAACAAAAGTGTTCAGTAAAAAACATTTTGTATTATGTCTCTAGAAATTGTTCAAATTTCTCTATTTGTGCTGAAAGGTACAATTAAATTAGGAGTCTTAAGCCTGATTGAAGAACATGACAATCCAAAACCTTGCGGAAATAGATGTAGAACAAAATCCAAAGATTACAAGTCAAAAATTATGATGGAACTCTCATTAGAGAGGATATGCATGTCCTCAATAGTGTCTTCCAAATTTGCAAGATGGGACATAGAACAAACTTGCAAGATTTGTCAAATACTCATCCCCTAAAGTTGTCTTTGGTAGATGATGAATATGATCCAACTCCATTGAATCATTGTAAGCCCTATCAAAACCAACATTGAACTTGGAAGTAGACTAAGATGGAGATGATATTAAATAGTGCTTGTCACTCGGCTACATTGTTCATCCCTTGATGTTGTGTACAAAAAATATGTTTGAGCATGACCACTAGATGTATCTACTATTCTGAAATACAAGAGTCCTAAGCCTCAAGATGCTAACTTGAAGATAAAGAAGATGAATCCTATGTAGAAGCCAAAATATCAATAAGAGTGCATGTACGAGAATAAGCATCAAGAGAAGTCTCAATGTCATCACAATGTTCAAGCTCTTCCCCTTTAGCAAGCACATCGGTTGTATCTTGATCATATGGTAAAAAACATCAATAGGTACAAGACAATTTGCAATAGGATCCTTTGGGAATGGATCCATGCGTCATCAAACATCTACCATATTCTAATCCAAAGGGCACGGGGGCATTTAATGTGAATGATAGCCATCATGGTGTCAATGTTGATGTAAATTAGAATTAATTCTAGCATATGATAAATCTTGTCTTGTCATACAATGTTTTGATGTAGAGTACTTGGTTTGGAAACAATTACTTAGAGATAAGGCAAGAGACTAAGCCATCTAAAATGATTTAGGAGTTCATCTCACTAGGACTTATAGTCTTATATTTCCCTTTTTCCAAGATGATAAACAAGTAGATTTTGTTTGATAACCATGATTGTCTCTTCAAATTAATCACAAAATAGATCAATCAAGAAACTCAACCAACAAAGACAAATGAAACCAAAAGATGAAAATCACCCAAAATCACTCAAATCATGAGAAACCTCTAGCAAATTATGATGATGCCACTTTATACTTAGTGTGATTACATTTTCCACTTGAGAAATCAATGAAGTGGTCTTGATCTTAGTACATTATAGATGCTAGATTAGGCCATGGTGTTGAAAGTACAAATTTTTGACAAAATAGGATAAATCTGATTGCACCAATGAAAACCACATGAAAAATATGCACTTTCAAAAAATATGCTAGATTGATAGTGGTTTAAAGGCCATGGGAAACATAAAATATTTAAGCAATATGGGAAATTTTTGTAGTTGTCACTGCTAAGGTGTTGGTAGAGGTGGGGTTCTACACCATGTGGCACCTTGGAGTTATATCTATGGGTACCCTATGTAGACCATGAATGAGAGCACGTTGTGTTTAGTAAAAATACCTTAGAAAATTTGAATATTCTTGTTGTGTACCTTGCTTAGTAGATTCACCCATGCCAACAAGTGAAAATGCTTGTGCAAATTGTGATGCCAACAAAATATTTTTCCAATTGATCTTGCAAATGATACTTACACACAATGGAGGTGGGAAATTTTCCCTAATGGCTTTGATCCATGTTGCCCAATTTAAATGATTTGGAAGTCGATCAATACATTTTTAGGCATTTTAGACACAATGGTAGGGGAAATTTTTCCCTAAAAATGCTTCGAGTGACAAGTGATTTGTAAATTCCCAACAAAAAGTTCCTTCATTCAAACCCTTGTAGATATATCCTTTTGTGTTTGTTTGGATGCAACAAAAGACAAACTAACTTTCTTGGATGTTTAAACTCAATGGTGAGCTATATTTTCTTCAAGAAACTCCCCAAAAAAACCTACAATACAAAGCCACAAAGAGGAGCATTTCCAAATTTTCAAGAAAATATGAGATTACAACTTAGATATCTAAAAAATCTAACAAGAAGCAATCCCACAAGCTCTAATACCTTGTAAGAGTTGGTACAAAATTCTTTGGTACCATGTAATTTGACTATGGAGATATGCACACAAGATCAAGGAGCTTCAATGAAATCACAAGGAGACCAAAAATAAGATAATAATTCCATTCTATTAAGCTATGCAAATATACAATGTTGATAGATTAGATTAGATTGGATGCTTATATGAGAGCTACAAGTGGCTTTATATAGGATACACCACCAAGAGATATGAATTTACAACGAATGTGAGATAATAGGGGATGTATTCACATGTGTGTACACTCCATGAAACAAGGAAAGTGCATATCACATGATGTAAGTACAACCTACTTGGTAGATAACCCACTTAAGCAAGCTCATGCTAATATGAGAGCTACAAGTGGCTTTATATAGGATACACCACCAAGAGATATGAATTTACAACCAATGTGAGATAATAGGGGATGTATTCACATGTGCTAATATGAGAGCTACAAGTGGCTTTATATAGGATACACCACCAAGAGATATGAATTTACAACCAATGTGAGATAATAGGGGATGTATTCACATGTGTGTACACTCCATGAAACAAGGAAAGTACATATCACATGATGTAAGTACAACCTACTTGGTAGATAACCCACCTAAGCAAGCTCATCCTATCCTAGGTGCATAATATCCAATAAAGTCGTTAACTAAATGAAAAAATAAAAGAAGTTACCATCAATATTCCAAGCTTCCTCAAATCTTGCTCAAGGATAATTTAACATTGGTTGAGGAAAGGAGTGACACCCATAGAGAACTGACCATAAATAAACATCTCGGTTATGTTTCTAAAGCTTATTGGCACCTATAGATTGTAATGTTCTTTTTGGATCACCACAAGACCAATCACTAGGTGAAATTTTTTCTCTTTGGAGAAATGCTAGGTAGACATTTTCATGTGGTGCAATCAATTGACAAAGAGGTAAAAAATATTGAGTGTTCCAAGATTTTGATTGCATGAAAATATTCAAGCCTCTCAAGGATAACAATGTAAACTTGAAAAATTGTGTAAGGTTATAATAGAATACTTAAAGAAAACACCCAACAAGGAAAAATGAATTTATCTGAGCTTAAGATAGAAGACTTCTTTAAGAATACACCCATTGACAATCTAAAAGAGCAATGATTTGTTAATGGGATTGTAGACTTATTACAAAGGAAGATGAGGGTGGTTCCATCTTTGTCCAAAGATGCATATAACAAAGTGATGGATATTGAGAGTGAAAATAAAACATCCACACACTTGAGAAAGAGGAGTGACAACAATAATTTAGATTCCAATGATGATTTATGAATTGTAGTATGTGAGTTATGAGAAAATAAATGCATCATTTGATGAAAGAGCTAAAATAAGACACAAGAAAGAAGCCAAGGACCTTTGGTGTTATGATTATAAGACATACAGGTCACATTGAGGCTAATTGTAAGCATTCCATTAAAATTGCTCATGTGATTTAAGAACCAAGGGTGCCCAAGTGCTCATTGCACAAGGGGAAAAGTTGACACCAACCACAATGCCTACAAAGCTACTAAACAATCAAATGACTAAGGGGATTCTCCTGGATCTTTTAGAAATCAAAGAAATAATAATAGACATGAGACTACTAGTGGCAAAGATGGTGGTTGGATTGTGTATGATTATCAATGGGTGTCAATCATTTAATGCTAGAAGTGTAATTGGTGGGATGTTTTGTGGGAGATTGTCTTGCAATTCAAAGTAATATAGGATTTCATTGTAAATTGTGTGGGCTAAGGAATCACAACTATTATAATTGTTCGAGGAAAATGTTGTACCCAAAACAAATTTTTGGCATTCTACTTAAATTGAGCTAAACAATGAAAAAATGTCATCAAAAGTCTGTTTAAGGTCAAACTGAACATAGGTTTTTTTTGGGTTTCTGTCAAGGAACATGTGGTTAAATTTTTGAAAATCTCCATTTTTTAGGGAAATTTCCCTAAAAATAGAACCTTCCCAGAAACCGATGAAAATGACTTTATTCGACTTCACGTTCGCACTAGTCAAGTCAGAATCATCAAAAGACATGTTTAAATTTGGTGGGTATGTTTTCTTTTTTTAGAACAAAAACCAAGAGCTTCATAGCCATTAATGGAGGATTGGCCAATGCTAGGTGTTGAAAGTTAAGCTTCAAAAGCTTCAATGAAGAAACCTTGGCAGAAAAGGAAAAAAAAGGTGATCTTTGATGGAGGAGATTTCTAAAACTGAAAAAGGTCAAAATTTGACTAACTCTGGAAACTCTACCAAGGGAGAATTCAGGCACAAGGAAAAAGAGCCCTTTCTAGAGAGGGGTGCCCTTGATTCTCAAGGGGAAAATGCAATCACTTGATTCCTCTAAGACAATCATCCTCTTCGTGTTTGTGTTGGCTTGAAAATGTAACAATAAGCAAGATCATCTGATAAAGTGATTGCTGAAAAATGTCAATAGAGTGCAAAGAGGAAATTATGAAGATCATCAAAAATGATTGTCCAACATGGGAAAAAGCACCCTTGTCAAGCAAAGGCACCCTTGAATGGGGTGGTCAAGGTGTAACCCATTGAGAAATGTCACCTTTGTGAGATCTCTCCAACTCCAGTCCATCTCGACAACGAATCTATTAGCAAGTTTGTGAGACAAGTCAAATGATTGCAATGATTGATCAAATGAACATTCCAATTGAAGGATAAATCAGTAAGATACAAGGAAAAAGTTCCCTTGCTTTCTAGGGGTGCCCATCCTTTTAAGGTACTTGATGACCTCGTCAATAGTTGCAGTGAATAATGAACTTGTTTATCAGTCAACCTCTTGATCAAATCAACAACACTTTCATCGGACTTGCCAAGTGACTTGAGGAGGAAATCAAGCAGAAAATGCCCAAGTCAGTGACTGAATGAGAAGCATGGAAAAATTTGTCAAATGTTAGGAAAAAGGGCCCTTTCTAGAGAAAGGTGCCTTTTCTTTTGGGCACTCAAATGATGTCAAATTTCTGAAGGACCCCTAGGATGACCTTCTCCGTTTGGGTCAACCTCGACAACAAAATTGTAAATGAAAGAATCCGATAGAGTAATCACCTGATGGCGAAGATCAAACTGGAGTAGTTTTAACATGAAAATCAATGGCAGAAAGGGAAAAAGCGCCCCTGCTGGCTAGGGGTGCCCTTGCTTCTAAGGACCCTAAGCTGACTTCTAGAATTTGAAACACTTGTCATCCTTTGCAGGACTGAGCTAGCCACCTGATGAATCATCAAACCTGATTGTTTGACTCACCATTCAACATGGGTTTCAAATCAGAACACTGGAGATCTGAATGGAGAGGTTGAAGAGCAACATTGAAAATTGACTAAGGCATCGGAAAAGCATCCCTCCTTGAGCAAGGCACCCTTTCTTCTGGACCTCCAAAATCAGTTTTTCAACTTAATGCCTCCCAAGAATAGTTCTTCAGCATGGATCTAGCTTCATAGTGAATCTTTCGACACAAACTCAAGGTCGTCTGATCAACCTAGAACAAAGGGAAAACATGGGTCACTCAAACACGAGAAATGATAAAAAGAGCTCAACCTTGAAAAAGTACACCTAGTTTGGTTAAGGATAGATTTGTTGACTTGGCAAAGATATTTTGGAGGAAATTTGTTTAAAACAACCCCAAAATCAATGGGATTTGGTGATGAAAACTCAAAATCAAGCCAAATCATGAGTTGTCATCCTTATTTGAAGGATTCAAGCTTGGATTATATGAGATCAATCCTAGGCCTCCCATTTTACTTATTTATTTTGCAGGTTGAGGGTTTGAACATCAATAAGCTCTGTAAGGATGTTTTTCGATCATTCTTCATGATTTTTTGAAGATCAGTAGCAGAAAAAGTTTATCTTTTTAAAGGTTGAATCCAACAAAACATTTTTTTCAGAGAGGGCAACAATAAATTCTATTCTTCATCTCATCTTCTTCTTCTCTTCTGTCTAAAATTATTGCATGTCATAGTAAACAACAGGGTATCACAAATCTAATCAACTAGGTATGATCAACATAACTTTCCAAAGAAACCCATCTCTTCAAATTTTTCAAAATCAGCAAAGTTTTTGCCCCTATTTTTAGGGATTTTTCCAGAAAATTCATCAAATCAAAATTCCAACGAATTGGGTATGTTTAGCTTTGAAGCACGAACAAAACCCATGTGTCAATTTTTCCAAAAAAAAACTTCTCGCAGTGGCGGTTTTTTAAGGATTTTTAGAGTTGTTAGAGCAAGGTGGTGTGCACAATCATTCTTTAAGTTTTTAGGAGGGTATGTGTAGGATCATCATGGAGAAAACATGACCTTAAGTGGAAAATAATATAGAAAAAGGAGTTAGGCAATCTTGATCTAAAATTTGAATAAGTTATCTATATTATTACAAAATATGTAAGAATAGAATCTATAGAAATTGAATGTAGTTTCTAAACTACTAGGTTTATTTTAAAAAATAAAAATCTATTTGGTGAAAATTTGAAATTTCAATGTAGTAGTACTTAAATTTCAAGGAAAAAATAAGAAGTAGGTGTTTGTCTAACCACCCTAACTACAATAAAATGATAATAATATTTTATAATATTTTAGCTATAAGTAGAGGACTCATGTCTCAATGTGATGCATATTTTTTTGTAATTTTTTTCCAAGTAAATAATTAATTATGAATTTTTTATTACAACTTTTAAAAAATATAAAAAATCATATGTCTAACCACCTTAACTTGGTCAAAACTTCATGAAATTTGATTTTGATTTTTTAATCCTATAGTATGCAAAGCATAAAATGTGACACATGTTTAGGATTCAAAAATTGTGATGTTTTTTGTAATATATAGATGTTTTTCAATCAGCCTATCAATCAAGACTTTAGTCATAATTCAAATATAAATGAATAATAATTATTTATTAAATTCAAAGTGAAGCATAATTTATATTGGTGGAAAACTGAGAATCTCCTTTAAAAACACTTTTCATTTCATCAATTTTGGGTTAAGAAAAGGTCGTCAACCACATAGCCTACACATTCCCATCATATTGCCACTTTTTGCCCCATCATGATCTTGCACATACCTAGGATGCAGTACTTTCAGGCACAATACAAGACAAAAATGATCTTGTACCATGATTTCCTAAAAATGATAGACACCAACCTACATTAAGTGAAGCTCGTAGTCAAGATGGATGCCTTGGAAGCATAAATGACATCACCATTCAATGGATGACACAACTACAAAGAGTATATCACTTCAGTAACAGAGCCGCCAAAGTTACCAAGAGCAAAATCACAAATGGAGAGGAGATGGTGCAGCACCACATCGTTATCCTACAAAGCATTAACTGTCTATCAGCAGAAGAATTCAACACTTGGATCGAGGAGCTGTTGACTAGAAGTGGTGAAACGTGAAAGGAAATCTAGGCTGGGACGTCCTAATCTCTAGGAAGAAATTAATGATTGGTATTTAGTTGACATGATGACTCATTCCAAGTTAACTAATTCCCCCCTTTATTCATGCATGCTTATCTCTATTTATGGGGAATGTTTGTTGTTGACTTCCATTGATTGTGGATGTTTTTTTTTACTCCACTAATCTTGGATGACTAATCCCGTAAATCATGGATGTCTATCCTAGTGAAACCTAATGTACATTAAAGTTCTCTTGTAGTTTAGTGCCAGTTAACTGATGTAGACTTCTAGTTTACTGATAGATTTCTTACTTTTTAGGAATAAATCTTTCCAATTTATTGGCAATTGATCTTGTTGACTCAAGGAGATTTTGGGGTTGCCCACTCCTTTGAGCTCTATAAATAAGAGCCTTGGGCTCATTGTTAAGTTAAATTTTACTTACTACGCAAAATTGTTATGTCATTGTTTCCTCAAGTTTGCAAGTTTTTATTGGTTCACTCTTGCATGAGAGTTGATTGGTTGATGAGAAATTGTGCATGATTTTGTGCCTTTGCATGTCCCAATTTATTGTAATTTGTTGAAAGAATTTGAATAAGAAAATCAGCAAGCACATGCCTTTGATCCAAATATTTGAGTACTTTCAACATTGTGTTTAATAATTTGTTGTCTCAATTTCCTCCTTGGATAGGGGTTCCTCCTCCTTGGATACCTTTTCATTGGAAAATTATCATTTGATGTTGTTTAATGAAACATCTTGTAGCCTACACTTCAGATAGGGATTCCTCCTCCTTAGCAAGTTTTCCAACTAGATCATCATGTTGTGTTGTTCCTCCTCCTTGGATACTTTGTCATTGGAAAATTATTGTTTGATGTTGTTTAATGAAACATCTTGCATCCTACACTACATATAGGGATTCCTCCTCCTTGGAAAGCACAAGATCTATCTTACTGTGAGAGCGGTTGTTTGCATAAAACCTTATTCCAGTATAAGTTTGAGAGTTTAGAGCCTCGGTCATATCCTAGCAAGATGGTCAAAACAAATAATCCAACCCCATCATTCCACTCATATTCTCTCATGCTCTATTTTTCTTGGGGAAATAGGATAGTTTAAAATCTTTAGTTAGTCATAGTTACTAATCTGCAAAAACCAGAGAAAATCCTTAGCTACGACTCATTGTGTTTATGCACCCTTGTGTCCTATAGTTGATTAAAAAGATAGGGTAGATCACTTTTTACATTTGAAATCAGTAGAGAGGGACTTCTCCTCTTTAAATAATGAAGAAGTGTTACCAAACATTTGAAATAGCTGACCGTTTCCAATAAGCACTCCAGAGGTGCTAATTGAAATTCCAATAGAAAACATGCATAGGGAATGCCAACATTATTGATGTGGTTAAGGGTGCAAAAGTAATGGCAATCACTAGAGCCAAATGAAGAAAGATGGGTATCCTTACCTGAGAATAGAGAAGGAAAGACTCATGGAAGCAAGGGTGGAGGTAGTAAAGAGCATGTTTGAAGCATGAAGGCAATATCATGAACACACAAGTACAACAAGAAGTCTGGGTTTGATCAATTGATTGCAAGGAAAATTATACAAATTAAAGAACTTGTAAAGGATGTAGATATGAATTTGGCCAACCACCCAACCCTACTTCTCATTACCTTGATCCTATTCTCTTGGTACTAATCAATCTATGGTGATATCTATACACATCCTTTTGATGCCCAATTCTTGGCTCTATACTCCATGATGAACAATCACTATCACTTGGTACATCTAGTGGATCCTTGGCACAATCATATTGAAGTCCACTACATGATTACCATGCATAGTCTGAGAAAGATATGTCCATTTCCCAACTACAAGGATAGACATCCTTGGTGGATCACACTTATACAATAGAAAGATAACATATAAAGTTAAGAGGAAACAACTTGTAGACTCATCACGAAGACCTACCAAATCTAATGAGTCTCCCACTCGCCAAAATATTGCTCTATTAGTGCTCAAAGATTGGAAACGAAAAATGGGAACACCATTGTACAAACACAACACCAAACTGAAGCATCACTGAAAAACCACAAATACTAACAATAGAAAAGAATTTACTCTAACCAAAAATTCTATTGAGGCATTTTATCCACTCTCTGAGCGAATAGCAAACCCAAGGTGGGAATGGTCCATCCTCTTGGCAGAGATTTCAACCTCCTCTTAGAAATCTCTTCCAGATGTAGCATTAAAACCACTAATAACTCCCAAGTGCACAAGCATATGTTGATGGCATGAAAAAAGTGGGCTCTAGGAAAATTCATCGCTAGCAATTCACTGATGGAAAATTCATCGCTGACAATTCACTGTGGGAAAATTCACCGCCATGAAAAATTTATCATGAGAAAATTCACTGCCATGAAAAAATTCATGGCCAAGTAAAATTCACTGCCAGCAATTCACTGAGGTGGAAAATTAACCGCCATTAATGTTTTTTAATATACATTTCAAATTTTTTTTTTTTTAAAGAATAATTTGATTTATGATAATAAAAAATTAGTCGTATTAAATTTAGAGAATTTGATTTATGATAATAAAAATAAAAATATTTTTCAATATATTTTATGATAATAAAAATAAAAAATAAATCGATTAACTTAATTTTAATATCATAAATAAATACATGGAAAATTTATGATAATAAAAAATTAAAAAAATAATTTAATATAAATAAACACATGGAAAAATATATATTTTTAATATTTGTGCAAAGAAACACATAGAAAAATAAAAAACTGTATATATAATATTTTATATAAAATAATTTTGTTCCATTGTTTCATTTACAATATTCCAAAAAAATTGTATAAAACAAAGGATTGTATATATAAATAAACACATGGAAAAATAAAATAATATTTGAAGTAGAAATGAAAGTAAATAATTTATTTTTCTTTTAACTTTTTATGAAAATTAGTGCATAATTTTCATATCAAAATAAACATAAAAAATATTTAAAAAATAAAATTGTATTGTAACAAGTGAAAATTATTTAAAAAAAAAATTCAAACTCTTTGAAATATATATTAAAAAACATTAATTCGGTTAATTTTCCACTTCGGTGAATTGTTGGGAGTAAATTTTACTTGGCAATGAATTTTCCCACAATGAATTTGTCATGGTGGTGAGTTACTAGCGGTGAATTTTCCATTGGTGAATTGCTGGCGATGAATCTGTTGTATGCCAAAAAAGTGAGCATTGTAATATGTAGATTTCAACTGAAAATGCACCTTTTACAGTAAGGTCTTTATATCTTCAATTACAAATAACGTTTCCCCAACTGCAATGAACATAGTCCATACTGATCTTTCACTACCCACATAATCTTAATCTGTCTTTAATAAGATCATTGTTCAACATTTTAATATTTGAATCATAATGGAAAGGTGATATTTGTTTTAAAAAAGAGTCATCTATTGTTCATCACTATAAGAGAGGGGGATCAACAACGTTCAAGGCCCTAGGTCATGAAGAGCCAAGAGCGAAAGGCTTCCCTAACTTACCTTAGCTTAAAGGGGTGTTTTAAAATGAGGGACGAGAATGATGAGGACTATAAGGTCCTTCGATCACTCTGCAAACCCAAAATTAGTTTTAGGGCTAGGCTAGTTGGATTTCAGGTCCCACACTGTACCTCAGGAAGCTCTTTTCACAAGGATGAAAGCGTGGTTTCAGGATGACAGCGCGGCGCACTGGCATCCATATGACCAGAGGACCAATAGTACAATGAGAAATTCTAGAAAATGAGCTAACAACCAAGATAATCACTTCCAAAGTACATGCTCAAGGCACCAAACCTATAGAAGCATACAAAGTACCATATTGTCCACCTCTCAATAGACAATTTGACCAAGATCATAATATAGGTGTGCTAGGATACAATGCCCCCAAGCGTATACTGTTTGGTGCTCTACCATCCCTTGTATCAGGTGTATCAATCCTCCCTCCAGGTGTGCTCCCTGGTCATCTAGGATGAGTAATAATGCAACTGTGAGCATCATAATCCATCTAACTAGTGGGGCTCATGAATATAATAACATAGCCAGATCAATCTATGCCCACACCCTCTCATCATGTAATGGTCCGCAAAGGCAATACTGAATGCCATATTTCATCTCCTAGAATGTCTTCTCTACTCGAAAGAATACACAGAACATGCTCACCCTGAATAGGAACTTGAAGTATACGGTGAATGTCCTCCAATGTAATCATTATCTCACTAGTCGGTAGATGAAATGTGCATGTTTCAGCATCCCAACATCCAACTAGTACAATCAATATCACATCATGGTACCTCATGGGGGGCATGAGGTACACCCAATATACTCCAATAGTCTGTAGTAGCTCTATGTCTTCCACTGAAAGAGTGGGGGCAAAATCTCTATGAAAACTAATCTATTTGCCACCCAAACACTGACACAAACAGGTGGGAACCTAATAGAAAAAGAAAAAATATGTCCTATAAGTAGTCTAATCTCCTCTATTTTTATATCAATAATCATAAAAGTTTACTAAAGTACTCTAGTGTGTTTTCCTAATGGCCCTAGACACTTTAGAACCCTTTTGGGACACTTCATGAAGAAACACGACACTTTGCGAAAAAGTGGGATATTTCGCGAACAAAAGGGACACTTTGCAAAAAAAGGGGACACTTCGCGAAAAAAGGGGAAGCTTTGTAAAAAAAATTCCAAGGCCCTAAATTAACCTAGAAATGCATCAAAATCATAAAATCACTGAGTAAGGACAAAGCATAGGCAGAAGAATCAACTCACCTCATGATGTCGCTCACCGCGTGCTACTTGATCTCATAACACATCTACTCTTGCAGTTATGAAATCCCATCTACTTTGCATCTTTCACTCTTCAATCACTTGCAAGCTACAAAAGGTAAAATATAAAGTAATTTAGGATTTACTTCACTTTTTTCTCTTATGTTACAAGTTAAAACTAGGGTTTTTACTACATTAGGGTTGAAAAGTGCATTTCACTAAAACAAACATAATGGGTGCTAGAGAGCTTTGTTTTTTATTATGTTTATTTTGTTGGAATCATGATTCTACTCCCGTAATCATCAACCATCTATCATTATGTGGCATGGTACTTGGAAATTCCCTTTGATATGACTTACCCTATTTGATTTGGCTAAATTGCTACCTTTATTTCACCTATGGTTAGCATATGGGTATGTCCTAGCCATGTATACCTCTAGCTACAATGAGTACCTGCATGTGCCTTCTCGATGAGTTATTGCTATGGGGTATGTGTAGAATCATGATGGGCCAAAAAGTGGCAATATGATGGGTATGTGGTTGATGATTTTTTTTTTACCCAAAATTGATGAAATGAAAATAGTTTTTAAAGGAGATTCTCAACTTTCCACCAATATAAATTATACTTTACTTTGAATTTAATAAGTAATTATTATTCATTTTCTATTCGAATTATGACTAAAGTCCTAATTGATAGGCTGATTGAAAAAACATCTATAGCTTTCAAATGGTATCACATTTTTTGAATCCAAAACACGTGTCACATTCTATGCTTCACATACTATAGGATTAAATAAAGAAAAATTGAATTTCATGAAGTTTTGACCAAGTTAAGGTTGTCAGACATACAATTTTTTATATTTTTTAAAAGTTGTAATAAAAAATTCATAATTAATTATTTACTTGGATAAAAATTACAAAAAAATATGCATCACATCAAGACATAAGTCCTCTACTTATATCTAAAATCGTATAATTTTTTTTATCATTTTATTGTGGTTAGGGTGGTCAGATAGACACCTACTTATTTTTTCCCTAAAATTTAAGTACTACTACATTGAAATTTCAAATTTTCACCAAATATATATATTTTTAAAACAAACCTAGTAGTTTAGAAACTACATTCAATTTTCTACAGATTCTATTGTTACATATTTTTGAAATAATATAGATAACTTATTCAAATTTTTACGTCAAGTTTCCTAACTCTGATTTTTTTGAATTTTTTGCCACTTAAGGGCTTGTTTTTTCCATGATGATCATACACATACCTTATGCGGGGTGTGTTCTGGGCGTGCCTACTTCCATGGAGCCACAGACACATTGCCATGCAACATATGACTACTACGTGCCTTTTTGGCTGGCATAATGCTGTATTGAGACACGATGCTGGATGTGGCTGAGGTGTACATCCCATGTGTGCAGCCAAGGAGTGCATGGTCCACTTGGCTAGTCCATGTTGTGTGATGACACAAAGTAGGGTGTAGCCGAGGAGTACACTTTGAGCCATGTGGATGGCATGCTCACTCTGCAACACATGAGGGCTACTGCTATAGCCCGAGGTTGTTCCCTCTTTCCTCATTTGGTGGCTAGTATCTAGTCACGCAGTGTTATACAGTGCAATTTTGAAGATTGTGTATTTTCTTTCTAGTATTGATGATTTTCTATTGATTGTGAAGGCCAAAATTTTGTTTATGTTTGATTGTGATGGTTTAGCCACACCTTGTGATCTTATTTGCATGTATTCCTCATGGTTACATTTTATTTAGTGTTGAAACTATGCACATTTCTTTCTTTATTGCTGAAATTGAATCTTTATTTGATATTTATTTGTGACTTTGGTGGCTAAACTAGTTTATCCTTATTGTTTTCAATGTGAGCCATGTGTTGTATTGTGATTCCTCTCCAAGGACCTATGAGGTGAACTTGGTGAGTGTATATGAGGAAGAAGACAAAGGGAACCTTAAGGATGGGGGTATGTGAGGTTGTTATATAGCTAGGACCCACTACCCACCTATGTGTGATGACTATCTCTTAGAGGCTAACCACCTTATACAATAAGAGATAGTTCACTATGGTATTGTTTAGATGGTCTCACAATGTGTGTGTGGCCTAACACCATTAAGCCACTTTGTGTGAGGTATGGATTATGTGAGATGGATATTGGCTCTTGGCTCATGGATTATGTATCATGGATTAGTATGTTGCTTTCCAGTGTCCAAACGGACCCTTGTGTAGCCCTATGATGTGATTCCCGGTGATGTGAATTTGTGTGTATGTGAAGAATGTATGTTAAAGATCATGAATATAGTACTTATGAAATGATGAATTGTGTTTTCATGCTTCTAACAAAAAGGGTGTAAAATCATGACCTTTTTGTTGAAAATGCTATGAAATTTAGTGTTATTAAATGATTAAAGCAAAATGTATTGCTTGTAGCGTGATGAATATTTAATGAAAAATGAGTGCTTGTGTATAATTATGGTTCTTTTGTGAAAATGTAGCATTATGATGTATTGGTTGCTTAACAGTGTATTGGAAGAGGAATTGTAATTTAAGGATAAAGAAAAAGAAACAATGATGCATTTGAAATTGAATACTTTTATATGTTTCCATTATGAGAAGTTCTGCTAGTTAGGATTTAAAAGGGTGCAATGTTTTCTTTGTTTTGAAAAAAGCTGATGAGTGGTAGTACTAATATGTAAGGATTTTGAGTGATTTATGTACTATGAAATCATTTTTGAAATGAAAGTTTTGATTGTGTTACTATTGTGGCATTGAAAATTAGAAGGGTAGATTATGTTTGAAATGGAGCGTATAAGTATATATTCTTGTGAGATAAATTATTTCCATAAGAAAAACTAGTCTATACTATTTTGATGTAACAAATCATCCTTGATATTGGTTAATCAAAATTTGCAATACTAGCATGCTATGTTTCCACCCTAGTTTTGCAACTTCTAGGAATAAGTCAAGTTTTAAGGGGGAGAATGTAGTGCCCCTCCATTCTCACTTTGGTTGTGTAGGTAGTCTGGCTAAGGAACCCGAAGATGAAGGATGCAAGCTATGGGCATATTTGTGTTATGGAAATGCTTTGGTTATCTTTAGTCCATTTTCACATGATTTTGACATTTTGTTATCATGATGATGTGATATTATGATTTTGATTATGAATATATTTATTATCATGAAGAGGTACTGACTTGTGTTCAAGTGTTTTGGTTATAGATGGAACATAAGCTTTTGTTAGTACTTTTGTGAGTATGAGGCATATTTTTATGTTATTATTATTATGTAGAGATTTATTTGGATAGTTAGGTGATGCAATAGTATGTTGTTAGGATAGGTGGAAAGGGAAATATCGTACCATTGGATGTATGGGGGACATACAGGGATGAGTTACGATTGTTAGAGTTCCTTTCCTAGTGCTTTGACTATTATGAATATGTGCTCTAATTTGTATGCTTGAGGGAACATGTACTAGGCTATGTCTCCACCTAAATTAGTACGTTAGAGTGTGCCTCTAATCCCAATGGTGGCTGAGGAGATAACATCTAGGCCCAAGTTATACCTTAACCCTAGCCATTGTCCCCAATTAAGGACAATTGATTCAATGCGTGACCACATATTAGGGTTGTCATGGGACAATTCCGATCTCCTATACCTTATGGTTGGAGTGTTGCACTTTTGTGAATGTTTTTGTTGGGTTATGTGATCGTGTGACTCCAATGTCTAGCTTTGATTATGGATTTAGTTCAAATGGTGCTAAGTCCTTTGGTAAGTCAGGTTAGTCACTATTGTGATCATTCTTATTATTATGTTTTGATGTGAATGTCTCCTTTTAGTAAGAATTTATTTTGTGGTTCATGTTTAGTCTCTGATTGTGACCTATTTAAGTAAAGTTAGCTCCTAGGTGGAATATGTTGATGGTAACTATAATTGCCATGTGTGTGTTAAAGTGTGATTTAATGTTATTATATATATGTATATATATTACTAGGGTTATTCTTTGGTGTGAGTGAATATTGGTTATTAATATTATTATAATTATGTGTGAAGGAGGTGATTTAATATTTTCATGGGTTTGCACCAATAAGGTATTATATTAATGTGTGTAGACTATTATGTGTTATAATGTCACTATGTATGTTATTATTATTGGTGCGAGACGATATTGGATTATTATTATTATTATTTATGTAAGGGAATTATTTACTATTGCTAAGTGTTAATATTAATTAGTTGTTAGTATGTGGATATCATTATGTTCATTATTGTTGCGTGTTATGTTTATTATCATTATGTTATTGTTTATTGATTTTGAAAAAAGGACCAGTTGATTATTTAATTGTGGTTTATTGAATAATACTTATTTTATTGAGAAATGGAATTAAAAACTAGTGTTTATTTGATTGTAAAGGAATATATAAATAAATAATTGCAGTTGATAATAAAATGAATTTATAGAGTGATGTTATAATTAATAAATAATAAAAATAACATGACAAATAAATTTAAGAATGTAATGAGGTTGGGATTATATAATTATTTTTTTATGTATGCGTAAATGTGGGTAAATGGTTTTATCCATTTGTGTGAATTTCAACATCCATCAGTTTTACCCAAACTATAATTTTTAAATAAAATGTTTTAAATCAATTTAAAATTAACTATTGTTTGCCAGGAAGGTTATTTAATAAATCAAAAAGCTAATTATAACTTGTTATATAGTTGGTTGGTCTTCCATGCAATGAACAACCTTCTCCTTCCTGTAAATATTTTGCTTTTGGGGGAATTGGGGGTTTTGGAAATTTGATTGGGAATTTGGATGAAAGAGTTGTGAGTTTGTGAAAAAAGGAATTTTCCATTGTGTGGATTGGGGATGAGAAATTATGTGTTTTTGGGGGTTTGAGAATGGAGAGAAAATGGAGAAATTTTACATAGTTTTGTAGTAATTTTTCAAAGGTTTTTGGGAAATTTTGAGTGGTTTTGAATTGAAATTTGGAGGAGTGAATTGGGTTTCAATTATTGTTTGAGGGGAATTGATTTTCTGCTAGATTGTGTGGAATTTTTATTTTTGATCGTGCTTTGGATTAGAGATTTGGGTTTGGAAAGCTTCTTCAATTTTCAGCTTCTTACATTCAAATTTTTCATGTTTTGAGGTAGGTTATGTACTTAATTTATAATTTTGTGTTTTAAATTCATAGAGGTTTATATGGATGTTATAGAATATGTTATTTGAATGTTTTGAAGTGTTTCTTTCAAGTGATGAAATGATGCTATATGTTGTGTTTCTCATTTTCATGTATGACTATAATTGAGTGTGCAGAAAAGAGGGTTTTTAAGGGAGCTTTTTTTTTGTTTCACATTTTGTGAATTTTTGAGTCATTTTTGGTCAATTCTACCTATGCTATTGAGTAGTCGAGGGTCAAATCTGAAATGGTTTTTTGACGGATTTGGATTTCGAGTTGATTTGACTATTTTTTGGCTGGTAGACTTGACTGCTATCAAGAGGGATTCAACTCAGTTCTGAAAGTTGTATAAGAGGATATAGCTATATCCTTTGATTTGTATTGTGTTGTCCTATATATGCTTGAATGTGTTTAATTTTTGTATATTGATAATCCCTGTCTATTTGTGAAATCTTGTGTTGGGGTTATATACTGTGTAAGGATCAATTGTACCAAGGTTATGCATTGTCAGTCCTGATTATGAACTACTAAGAAAGAGAAAATAAAGTTGGCTATAATGTTATAAGATTGTGCAATTGATGTAATGTGCTTCATTGTACATGTGTTATGGTATAATGATCAACACTTGTGTTTCCTATCCATTTGTGTTAAGTGTTGGGCCTCTAGAAGTATCTAAAAGTCTTTGTGAAAGTCCTTGTGATTTTTGGTTGATTCTTGTTTTAGGTAGTCTCCTTTGGATGTTTAGTGTCAGCCACTTGTTGTTTTTGTCACTTGCTTGTGTGTAGGGCCTAGTGTTGTCTTTTAGCACAGAGGGATTGGGCCTTAAGGTTCCATGTGTAGGGTGGTATTTTCCAACCATCCACTGGGGTCTAGGTGGTGCAGTTCGTGTCCAACATGGAGAGTTTTTCCTTCCACTTAATTCCAAAGCTGGTTTTATGGTGCAGATGATATTTCTAAGGAAATTTTGTCCAATTTGTATTTTCTATATATGTACCTCTCAGATGAATGAATCTTGTACATTGTAGCATTCTTATAAAGGAAATGTAAATGAATTGATATAATCTTTAAGATATATTTCTTGTTGTTTATTGTGTAATGGAAAGGTTAACATAGGAATGTTGTATTTATGATGCATATGAACTTAATTTAGTAGTAGACGCGATATATCTTTATGTACCTATTTCATGGGATTGAGTAGGACCAGGTTCATATTGTCATAGTGTTAGATGAGGTTTAATTATAATTAAGTTATGTTATCATATGTAATTTGATGTATGAGGTTTGATTTACATTCAAAGAATTGATTGCTTGTGTTCTTAGAGTATCATATGTATTTCTATAGGTTTAGCTAGTGTATAGATGGGTCATAGTAGCGACGTTAGGGGACCATGGTGGACTAGTGTGTAAGAGGTTAAATGGTTAATGTTAGTTTTAGGTCATAATGTGATTATGATATAATGTTAATGAAATGATGTTATCTAGGTTAATTTGTTAAGTTGCATTAGTTAGTGCCACTTTAGATTTTAAAAAATAATTATTGGCATGTTACTTGTGGACTTTTGTGTTGATCCACCAGGTCCCTTGGTGGGGCGTTACAATGCTTGAACAAGAATTTTTTGTTAGGGGCATTCAAGCCCCTAACATTCCATGATGATATCTTCATGATTCTTTGGGAAGGGTTTTTACCTTTGTAGATCTCAACATTCTACTTATTTTCATCTATGTTTATGCATCTCCATCCTAAATCAACTTCTCTTTGTTTGATTTCCTTCCTTTCCTCTTTGCTTCTCCACAGTTAGGTGAGGTCTTTGTTGAATATTTTTTGTTAATCCCTAACTTTTATGTGATGACTGGAATATTTTCCTCCCATGCTTCTTTTCCTAAAATATCAAGGAGGGGAGTTTCCTCCATTTCTCCAATCTCCCCTTCCTCCAAGCCATGGATTTTCTCTGATGTATGATATTCCAATTGGTTAATTGTGGATTTATTTATTCTTGGTGTTTCTTCCTCAAATATATGCTTTTTTTTATTTCAAACAATTCACACATCTCCAAATTTGTAGCATTTCCATCAATTTCATAATATTCTATACCCTCCACTATCACATTAATTAGAATTACCTCTTCCTCCATTGGATCCTTCCTTTAGTTCCTGATCATGTTCTTTGGGAGAAACCTAGTTTTTGTAAATGACTAGTTCTTTTTATCTCTTAACCTTGACATCTTTGCACCATCAACTGTGTTGTTCAAAAATTTGATGTAATCGAGCATTGAGTGCCCACTTTCCATGCATTTCCCACATACTTTGGGGATATGTTCAATTCTACCTTCTACAAGTTTCCATATTTTGATTTCCGTTATTAATTCTAATTCTTCCCAACAAGTTGAATTTAGGTCAATTTCAACACATATTATAATGTAAACACCAAAAAATCAATTGAGAAGGTTATTTTTTATTTGATGAAGCTCCCCAAAGTGCTTCCCATCATTTTGAGAGATTCTTTATTCTAATAGTAAAATGGTAAATTATAGTCTTACCCACATCAATGTTTTCTTGATCTCTTCTGTTAATGGAATAGAGTTAGGAACCCACTCCCTAATGTAGAACTCTAATCCATCTATCATTAGTGGTCCTTTTCCAAGAATCTCTTCTTCCACCTTTTCCAATGTGCATTCAATCAAGAAGAACCCTTTGGGTAATTCTTTGATTTTCATCTCCAATCCCCAATTGTCTTTCCACCATCTTTCAATTTTTGACCTAGTTGGCTAGCTTCCAACCCACTTTGTAAGAAGGATATTTTCTTTAACCGCTTGATGGATGTCTACAACTCCTTTGAGTTTATGAATGATTGCTTTACTTCTTATTGGTTTTCTTTGCTTGATCTGACCACCTCTTTCTCTAATGAATCTAGTTTTGGGGATCCATTTCTCCCTAAGTTAGGTTTATTTCTTTCCAATTTCCAATATTCCCTTCCACTTAGTTGGTAATGCTTTTTTTGGGACAAGGGACTAGTCTCTATCATATTTATATTCAATCACAATATATTGCGTGTAATATACAAATGCTACGAAAAGGTGACAATGAGATTTATTGAACAAGAACTTTAAATACATTATAAGTCATTAATATACCACACAATGTCATTATATACTTATAATCTCCTACACAATATGTTTGGCAATCGAGAGTTGTAAGGATATCTTGTATTTCCTTCAACCCCTTCCTCTTTACCTTGCAACATAAGAGATTTTAATATTAACTCAATTCTATATAGTAGTGTCAGAAGGTCAAAATCCATAGTTTTTCCAACAACAATGCTATGTTATTCGAATAAAGATGAAGATGCTTGATCTTCTCCCAAATTAGTGCTCTCTAACCAACATTACCTAAGTATAAACAATGACACTCATATTTTAGTAGTTTAACTCACACTTAAAGATAATCTATAATGTAGGAAATCAATTTATAATGGAAGAATATATATTAATCTATTATTTTAGTATCCAATATACCAAATGAATCCCTTAAGTCAAATTCTCTAAAATCCATTATTTTAGTTTTTACTAACATAATGATTTACAAGGAGACTATTAATATGTATGTAATCAATTGTAAAGAGGAGGTGAAAAGCCAAAGAGAGAAGGTTGAGGAGGCAAAGATAAGATAATGAGAAGGAAGTGAAGAGGTGGATGAAGATAATTTTTTGAAAAAACAAATATTTTTAGAGGAAGACCATGGAGAGACGACTATAATATAACAGCTAAAGGAAGTCTAATAGAATGTGCAAAAGAAATTTTAATTGTAATTTTGAAACTTAATAAATTGAATTTTTATTTGCATTAAATTTTCTTCCTTTGTGTGGGCATGTTTTTTTGGCTACATGATTGGGTAGTTTGGACAGACACCCTACTCATGATTGCATTGAATTATGAGTTATGAAGGTAAGGACCAAATGACTTGTAAAAATTAGGCATCTCAATTACACGTATTATTTTTGCATGCACTAAGAAGTGTATGTGTGATTATTTGAATTGTTTTGATGACTACTCCATGCATGTGTCTTAGACCCATCATGATTATGATGTAGGAGCATCCCAAGTGAACGTGTAATCAACATCACCCAAAAAGATTTGCAGTTTAATATCTTGAGATTCTAGAAGTTTTGAGTAAAACTATTTTGTAGGGAATCTTGGAACATCATTCCAAACCTTCTCACAAATTTTTATGTGAATCGGAGAACTTTGGTTTTTTCTGCCTGCAGACACCCGTATCTTGAATTCGCAAAATTAGTCATCTCCAAATTTTATGAGCAATATTTTTTTGAGACAATGAAGGTTAATTTCATGTTTATTTTGATGCCTATTTTGACAGGCGTGTGAAAGATCAAATATTCTTTAATTGGTTTCAAATAACCAACATTCAAGTTATATGCTGAGAGAATTTGAAAAGACAATTTAAGAGAGATGATTCGACCAAAAGAGAAGAGATGGAATTTACACAGCCAAAAGAAAATAAAATGTATTGATAAAGTGAACAGGTATGCAGCCATATTGAAGAGGAAAAGGCAACGCTGTTTTTTTAAGAAAAGAAATTGGACAGGTAAAAAACACTAAGAGAGGAGCTGCAACTTGAAGCTAGAGGAAAAAAAAACTAAGGGGCGTATTGAGAGAAGAGGTGTGGTGGTAAGCGCCCAGCAGATGAAAGTTAAAATGCAGATTTAAAAAAATGCAGAGGCATGAAGAATAGAAGAGGGGCAACACAGATTTTAAGAGGTGAAATTTAAAGCTTCAAAGTAGATGTTGATAAAGGCAGATGAGGTAAGAAGGGACCATGCTATGTATAAGGCAGTTGCAAGTTTAAATGGAATAAAAATTGCACAGAGAAAAAGGATTAGAGGCTATGCCATACAAAGAACAGGTATGTGAATATAGAGAAGGAAAATGGATGAGTAGGAATTCCAGGTCTGCAACATAATTAATAAGAACAATTAAATAAATCAAAGCCATTGCCTATGAAGAGAGGAGTGTGACGGCTGGCATATGAAGACAAGGAGCAAACAAATAGTGGCTGCACAATCATCATAAAATAAACGTTGTAGATAGAATTTTAATGAAGAGCAGGTCATGCCATATTTGAAGGAGGAAATAATCTGAATTGCATTCCTCGTTAGACCATCTTTTGAATTTATGCTCGAGGTTTTGTTCTTGCTTGTCTATTAGATTTTGTAAGTGTAACATAATATATTACAAACTAATTAGACAATCAAGAAGGAAACACTTATCATCCCAGGAGATTGAGCAATGTTTATGCTCCTCTAGAATCATATTGATTGGCTTTTACGCTACTCGTTCTTACAAGATTAAGTGGTTTCTTTGCTCCTTGATATTAGTATGATTATGAGATGTTTGTGCCCCATACTATTTTCTATGGGTTCCACTTTCACATAAGCACAAATAAGACCAATTAGGGTTACCAATTATTATTATGGTACATATAGGTATTGATTGAGATAGCCTAACAATTTAAATATCATATATAAAACTTTACCTCAATAAATACATATTATGTTTTCATAATGTAAGCTGGTAATTTGATATGTATAGAATATATAGTTGATGTTACCACATGGCTTATGGTAGATGCTTTATCTAGCTAGTTGAATTAAACTTGATTTGATTCCATAATATAATGATGCCATTGGTAATTTTTGAAGTTTTTTTTTTCTTAAACCCCTACGTACTTCTTTTAAGTGTACCTCTATGGTTTTTACTTAAGAGCAGTGTTATGATAGTTTGATTTTGTTGCTATTCCTTATTGAACCACTTTTTAATTTTTTGGGAGAGGTCTCGTTGTCATTAATATATTAGCTATGTTGAGTAATAAGATACTATAAAATAATAAGATAATTGAAGGAAACACTTGTAATTATAGAGGGGTTACATGGTATTTGTCTTCCCTTCTAATTAAATTTAGTAGTATTTATGTTCATCATTATTGCAAGGTCAATTAATGTTTATGATTAGAATAATTTCTCATTAGTTCCACTTTTAAATACACACCAAGATTAAGTAGGGCCACCACTTATTAAGATATTTTTAGGTGTGGATACAAACTATTAAACACTCAATGAATCTTATTGATATAATCAAAACAACTTTAATCTCATATGTAGAACTATATCTTGTTAAATATATATTACCTTTCCATAATCTATGTTGGAAATTATATGTATAGAATGGGAATTAAGTGGAGTTTTACTACTCTCCAATTGGATTTATTAGTGTTTGTTCTCCACATTCTGAGAGCTAGCCCCTATTTTGTTTTATAAAAACCCTATCAAATCCATTATATAGAGACATAATATTCCTAACATTCTTTTCTAGAAATGATTTGAAGTGATAGAGTGAGTAGCTATTTTATATTAAAATATAAATTTAAAATAAATTGTGGGTGATTGGGAAACCAATATTTTTTATTTTTTAATCAATTTGACAAATTAGGATATAATTTTTTTATAAAATATTGATTGAGGCAGGGAATTAATTTCCAATATTTTTTAACAAGGTGATGAATTAAGTCTAAATTTCTCATAATTTTTTAATTAAGATGGAATATCAAGACTAAACTATCAATAAATATTTAATTGAGACAGTGAATTGATCATAAATTGCTTATATATTTTTAATTGAAGTGGAAAATTAAGCCTAAGCTTGATGAAAGTTGTAATTATGGGAGAAAATTAAAACCTAAATGATTAAATTTATAAGCTAGGTGAAAATTTTTAAGCTAAAATTACCTTGTTATTATAATTGATGTGGTGAATGATAATATACTTTTCCTTAGAATGATTAATTAAAGATAGATATGATTAAAATTGTAACTATAACATTAACTAAAAATTAGACATTAATGATATTTTTCTTAGAATGATTAATTAAAGAGGCATAATGATTAAAATTGTAACTATAACATTAACTTGAACCAAACATTAATGAGTTTTTCTAAACTTGAATATTTTGAACAATAAATACTTTACAAATGAACCACAAAAAATATTTCTTTAATAAAATTATCTTAATAAAAACATTGATACTTTTTCATAACTTAAATAACTTAAATAACATGTGATACTCTGAATAAAAAAGTGTCACACATCACTCTAAATATTTTGATTTAATTTAGTTGCCATGAAATTATGAAGAGGTAGTTCTCATCACATAGTTGGCCAACCATTATACTCTTTTGTCTTGTATATTCTTTAATTGACCATCTAGAAACCGAAAAATATTAGCCTTTCTTTGGTTTATCAAGGGCACAAAGTCTCTTTTCCTATTGCATGCTCTTCATAGAAAGTTGGGGTGGGTTAGACCCATCTACTAAAATTGAGTGAACTTTATTTTTAATTCTTGTTCATAGCAAATAATCGTGGTTATTTAGGAAGTCACTGGCCGAGACTCCTTGGAACTTGATATAACGATTTATGTAAATTCTATGATTGCTTCATATTTTCTATATAAATTCTAGTCATAACAAAAAGTGACAAGGGAAATAGAGTTATGTATGATCATGGGAATCTGGTTTTTTTTAGCATTTCTATATATATTATATTTTTTTAAAATTAGTTGATAGATTACATATAGTGTGATATTTGAGTCTGAAACAAGACTCATGTCTGCAAACAACTATTGAGTTGTAAGAAAACAAGTTCCACCTATCATAAAATGGTAAATCAGTTGTAGTTTAATGGTAAAAGCTTCAAAATATCACGTGAAAGCTTCCAAAACTCACTTATCATATAAAATTGAGATAAATATTGATTTTCCAACTAGATAGAAACATTCTATTTTCATTTGTAATACTTTTTTCCAATTTGATGACAACTTTCCTTTTTCATTTGCATTACTTTACATTTTAAATTTGATGCAAATATTTGAAAATTAGTAATACCCAAATTTTTTATAAGAAAAAAGCTATATTTGTCTAAGTGAAAAAATTAAGTTTATTTCATTTCATTATTTAGTACTTGTTATTAGTTATTATGTTGAGAGGGTATTACAATGGCATCCACCAAAATGCAATGTTAAAGAAAAACTCTTCAATTAGAAATTGATGTTCAAATGACATGAAAATCCATATCCACTCTTGAATCTTCTCGTCTTATCTTTTGAAAAAAAATGCAGTCATTATTGTTAACTTCCTGAAATATATTTAAAAAATAGTTTTATTTTTATGAAAGCTGTTAGTTTGTTTTGTTTGAGATTCTACTTTTTAAATTTTTTAAATATTTTCAATAAAACTTAAATATTATTTTAAATATATTTTAATATTACAATTTAAAATAGCATTCAATTAGGGTTAGGATTAGAGTTTTGATTAGAGAAAAAATGGTAAAATATAAATTAAAATAATCAAATTGAGCGGTAGTGGCATCCAAAAATGTGTAAAGTTTTTGAAGCTGCATTTAAAATGACTAGGACTAAAAAATTCAAATAAAAGAGATTTGATGAAACAAAAAGAACAAATAAATTAATTAATTAAAAAAGAAAATTAGAGAATATAACTCTCCACATATTTTATATATATTAATATTTACTATATGTATGCTAGTTTAATCCAACCACATGTAAGTAAGACTTGTGACACATTACATTCATGATGTAATCATTGAACCTCCTTTAGGTGCAAGTGCTAGTAAATAGATTGTATGCAATGAAATAGCGTTTGGTTATTTTTTGGATCTTTCCTTCATCAAACAACAAGATCATGCTATTAATAATATCAAGTTTTCACAATCCATGAAGATTATTGCTAGATGATTTCTGGATTTGATTGTGTAAGAATTTTTGCATCAACATTTTGGAGCACACTCCGTGATCCATCATCAAGATAGCTGAGAGCTCAAGGAGAAAAAAACGTTAAGTTGTGCAGACCAAGAACTAGCTAAAAAAGGCCAAGAGAAGGGATGAGGGAGAGAGAGGTGGCACACAAAGCAACGACAATAGAAAGGACAATAGCAAGGAAATAGGAGATAACCAATAGACTACTTGGACCAACAAACATATTCAATTAAAAAGATACAATACAAATTTAGAAGAAAGCATAAAGAAAATAAAATTCAATGAAAAGCTATTGAAATTAAATAATAAGAAAATACCAATGAGAAAAAAATTAAAAATTAAAAATTAAAATTCCCTATTAAGTATGAAACCATTTAAATTAAGATATAAATAAAATTCAAATGATCAAAATTCCATTTTGAAAATTATAAATTGTCACATAATTATAAATTATAAAGATCATGCTATGTTTTTTTCAAGATTGTCTATAATAAAAGTTATAGGCAATATATTTTGCATAGAATTCACATTATTGTTAAAATTAGTTATATGGTTGATGAGTGCTTAATCACTCTACAACTTATCTAGTACCACTCATCACTCCTATAAATAATAATAATAATAATATTGAAAAAATAATCAAATTAATAATATCATTAAATACATATTCTCACATAAAATATTAAAATTAAATAAGAAATACACATTGACTATACTTGCAGCAACTACCTATATAATTGTAAGAGATTCTAGATTACTTATAATAAGTTGTAGATGTAGTAAGTTGTAGATGATATGTATGTAGAAATTCAAGTAGGTCTGCAATCTAAGCAAATTCCTTAGCATTTTTTTTTTGAAGAATCAACTATTTTTTATTTGGGTTTTAATATTAGTATTATTATTTAGGACTTCATCAAATTTGTCAATGATTTGTGATCATCAATCACCATTTCACTTGTGTTCTCTAATTACCTTATGGTCTCACTAGAAGCCTATTGCTTCTATATTTACGAAGCCTTAGTTAAACACATTTCTAGTCACCTCCATGCAACCCCAAAACATTTTAATTAAGGAATGCATTTGTCATGTTCGATTTACATTCAAAGAGTGTAAAAATCAAAATCATGATGATACCTTTAATTGAAAACTATAATTTTTAGATAAATGAGAATATCAAAGAGTCAAGATATGAAGTACATTGAGACATGAGCAAGCCTTGGATACATACATTATAATTAATAGTTGTATTGATAATCAACTATGAAGTTATCAAATCCTAACTAAACTCATTTACATTCACCGTCTCGTTATGTGGAAAACACTTCAATTAAAAATTCCATCTATCATATTAATTTTAAATATGTACAAACAAATGAACCTTGATGAATGCATATAATATTTTAATACATACACTAATAATTTTAACATTTAAAATACCTATATATTATAATTTAAAATAAATGAATTATAATTTAAAATTAATATTCTTTTGGGTATTTGAGATATCTTAAATTTAAAATTTGTGTGAGACTATGAACGAATAGATACCAAACTACAAACAATCTTATTAAGTTTTATTCTCCACACTTTTCCTCAGATTTCTTTTGTAGGAAGAAGTTTGGCCTATTCATAGTTTATAAAGAAATTAGTCCCCTATTGCGGAGATAACTTAGATTAACTACTTCATTTCCTTGGAATACTAATTAAACTTAGTCAAATGCAGGTTAATTGAGGGATTTTCAACTATGAATTGGAACAAATTTAAATTCTGAGATCTTCGAATTTTTCCCACTCTATTTAAATAGTAAATACCTGCAGTTAATTTTATATCTCTGTTTGATTTCTTGACTAGGCTAGTTTTTAATTTCCTTTTAGTTTGTTACCTCAACTACATCCTTTTAAGTGCAGGCATTTCCTTTAGGTGTGGACTAGGTACCCACTGCTTTTAAAAAGAAAAAATCATTAAAAGATTTCCAACACATTTAGGGTAAGGTTTCATGGAGGGGGGCTTCCTAAAATAATTCAGTGGGTGTTGTTGAATTTTTTCAGAAATATTCTAAAGCTAGTGGTCCCACAAGTTTAATAATGCATTTCAGCTTAAACATTTAAGCTCCAAAATTTAAGGAATGAACTGCAATACTTTGCTAAAAATAATAAATAAAAATAATTTTCTCACATTTTTTATTTTTTGGTAGGAATTTAAAATTTCAATGAATGACAAATGGGAAAAAAACATCTCTAACTTGTAGGAGCAATTTCTAGCCCCGCCTCAATTTCACCTGCTCAAATCCATAATCCTAAAAGGGAGGAGCTGCTAGTTTTAAGGAAAAGATTTTAATTAATCTTGTAGCGTAGTTTTTTTTGCTTCATGGGATCCCTTTCTCCATGAAAATAGATCCTTAAACCCCCTCAAGGTACCGCTCTCTTAGTGCCCTACAATACTAAGAACTAAGTCAAGATTTAACCCACTATCATCAACTCTACAATGAGAATGATTTGCTAAGTTGATGTGTGGGAAATTTTGACCTGTGAAAAGAAATTTTATTTTTGTTGTTAAGGAATAAAGAACAAGCTACAAGAAATAGTCAAATGGGTAGCAATTCAAGGGAAAGCTCTTATCAGGTTAAAAAACTAATTCATCCCAATATATATTGCAATAAATGTTAAATTAATATGTTGCTTTAAAATTATTTAAGAGTGTTATTGGATAGTCAATATATACATATAAAGAGTCTTATTAACTATTTATATATTTATGTTTTCTTGTCAATATCATTTCATACGATACTTGGTCACTAAGACTATTTAGATATTTGCAATTTTCTATCCAATGACAACTTTAGATGCTCTACTAGTTTATAAAAATCTCATAAATTTAATAAAAGAAGATGTTTAATGTATCATAATTTATCAATTTTAATGATTATTTGCAACAAAACTAAGAATGTTTATATAAAAAGTATAAAAAATAATAATTTAAATTTATTTAATTTTTATTAAGTGATTTATCTTTATGTAACATTATAGTTATTTCAAAACAATGGATACTTTAATTTTATTTAATGCTTATACAGTTATGCTAATGGAATTTTGGAGATTAGATATTTTGAATTATATTGTAACCATCCTTAGAAAACCTATAGGCTCGTCTCATTAAATGATAGATGGAAAAGTACGTTCATATGTTCAAATTTGTGTGGAAATTTATTTTAATAATCCTTTTCATAATTCTATAAAAATTATATTATGTAGCATTCATCAAGGATTGAACACTTATACTATGAAACTCTTCTATGTCATTATCAACTTTGTCATTCTTATGGGCATATTTAGATAAATATTCTTAAGGGACCCTTAGATGACCTTCATTCCTTACTTGAGATTTTATGAATAAAAATAATGGAAAAGGAAAATCTCTAATTCCCTAATAGTAAAATAATCAAGTGGTTTTATTCCTATGAAATATAAATATAAAGGAAAGAATGAGATTTGTCTGAAAATATTTAGCAAAGGGGTATTCTAATAATAGATTTAAAATTTTAGATAATTTTGAAGATACTAAACCAGTCTTGATGGAGAAAACTCTAACTAATGAATATATGATTTTTTTAATACTACCATGCTTCCTCCAAATGATGTTCAAATTTCTTCTAAAGTGTAGGTATTACCAAGAGAAGAGACTCCTCTTCCTCAATATGTATGTCCTATGGGTGGTTCAAGGGGGAATCTTGGAGCTCTAGAATAAATGATACTATTTCAATTTTGACAGTTATTTCATTATATATTATATATATTGTAGGATGCTACAAACTATTCATAAAGATGATGGTAAGGATAATT
The DNA here is from genome assembly GCA_007258455.2 of Sequoia sempervirens. Lineage (NCBI taxonomy): Eukaryota > Viridiplantae > Streptophyta > Pinopsida > Cupressales > Cupressaceae > Sequoia > Sequoia sempervirens. The sequence goes on along the minus strand of VDFB02193867.1, from coordinate 707,541,514 downwards.
TAAGAAATAAATCACTTGTTCCATTTATAAGAATTAGGATAATCTAGGATATAAAATGACAAGAACAATGGACAACACATAATATTGTATATAGTTGGCCCCAATTACATTGAATACAAAGCCTTGCATATATAGGAAAGGATGTGCAATCTATCTACGAGGTGGATTGACAAGTGCCTCATGAAGTGACACAAATGAGTAGATAAGTGTCCTATAGGTGTCAACCTTAGGATCACTTGGAGTGTGCAAACTAGCAACCTCTATGACCAAGTCATCAACCTTGTGTGCCAAGTGTTGAGTGAACTTTCAAGTGAGATGAAAAGTCTTCCAACCTCAAAAGGTATGTGCATGAGGTTTACCAAACAACTTGGTAACCTCAAGAGGCTTAAAGATTGCCCATTTAGTTAGACAAGATTTTTTCTAAGCTAATCAACCTAATTACGCTTAAGTATAGTGAATAGATAAATTATTCACACTAACATCCCCCTTAAGTCATACTTGGGGAGATCACAAAAGTGCAATTCCATAAAAATGGGTCCTGACTAGAGGCCATGTGATGCAAGAGCATCCAGGCGCACGTGTGATCCACATCGACCAAAAATATTTCCAATTTGTTTTCTTCAATATTAATTTGGTTTTGTGGTCTTTGGCATTTTTTTAGCAATGGATGTGATTGGCACAATCAGATTGCATTTCGAGCACAGTAAAATGTTGATAGAGATAAGTATATGGAAATGACATATGAATATATATGTTCTTTTCCAATTCAAACAAGTCTTAATCTTGGACCAAATGTCATGAGTTTAATTGTCAGCTCCATCGCATATGGTAAAGACTTAATTTTATGCACTAAAACATTAACTTGGCTGGGCACAAGAGTTTTTAAGCAGCTGTTATTTTTAGCTTTAGGTTGCCTGAGTTTTGGTGACGCCTCCCATTCTAGGAAAACTTGGATTAAATTTCCAAACAAGAAGCTAGGCTGTGGGAGTGTCACGCGATGGAAGGGGGAAGGGTAGAAGGCAAAGTGAGAAGAGGGCCTTTAATAATTGTTTAGCTGACCAAAACTGTGGTAGGAGAGAGTCATGCCCTATTGTGGTAAGTGTAAGGAGGGATGTGAATTGGTTTTGGGAGAGGGCATGAGACTGCATAAGGTTGCGTATGAATAAGGAGATTTTAATTTGAATAGTTAAGAGACCGGAGAGGTAAGGAGTGGAAGTCTGGCACGCAGCAGGTAAAGGAATGTTGGCGTTGATAATTGAAGGTGCAGAATTAAAAGAAAATAGAGGTTGATAAATAGAGGATGAGGATGATAATCAATGAGAAGAGGCCGATTGATTTGTAAGAAATGTTTGCAGAAGAAATACAGTGAACAACAATGAGAATATGAGAGAGTGTTCGGTTTGTATAGGGGACGAAGATTTTAGATTAAAATAAATTAAAGGAAGCACAAATATTTGTGGGCGGTGCAGCATATGGTAAAAGGAGGCTGCAAAAGAAAAGGAAGCCTCGAGGAAAGTAACCAGTGAGGGAAGGGGTAGCTTGCATGAAGAAGAATAGAGACCGTGTGGGAGAATAGAGAGTTCAAGGGAAGAGTGAGTTGAGGATTGAGAAATGTGAAGCAGCGTGGCAGGGAGAGGATCCTTTGAAGAGGCAGGGGGGAGACTTAATGTCCCTGAAAATGGCCAATAAGTGTAATTGTTGTTTGTAAATCTGTTATGCTGATGAATGTCCAATAAGCTGAGCCTTTTGGTTATCTTTTTGTTGCAATCTCTATATTGTTTTGAAATTGATTGACAGAGAGGATTGTGAATGTGAGTTGTTTTGTAAGAGGGGAGTTTGTTTTTCTTGCATCACCATGTTAGGTATCCATGTATAATGCATTCTCTCATAAATAGAGAAAAAGGAGAAAACTCAGTGGGAAAAGAAATCCTCTTAAAAAAAGAGAATTAGAAGGATTTAATACCTTATGAAAATTTATCCCTTGACGATAGTAACATGATGATGAACTCTTGAAGCATGTAGAAGTTGTAAACTTTGTCAATGATGAACTGGTGTCTGGTAGAATTAACAAATCTCCAAGTAATGTAGATCAAGATGAAAGATACAAAATATTGCATGAGTGAACATATGAACACTACTCAAAAATTGTATACAAAGTCAATCATACTTTGAGAAGTTGAAAATATAGATGGTATTGTGATTAGGAGTATTAGAATATCAAAATGTGATCTACTGAAATAATCCCCATATGATAGATCAAGAAGGAAGGTTCATGAGGCCACTCAAAAAAGAATATTTCTCCACGGCTTCATTGAAAGAAGCATTAGCATAACACACTATAGTCCCCCTTAATACTAACAAAATATAAGCAACCAACTGAGATTGAGGGTGTGTAAGGAATATAGAGATGTACAAGAAATTGAGAAAGGGTGTGCTCCAAGACACACTCACATGCGGTGAAAATCACATGGATCCATGTTGTGATGGTATAACCCCCCATTGCACTTTATAATTCAGTGTAAGTACAAATTTCCCAAATTCCCTCCATGTGAAACACACATTCAGTTTTGTGTCACTTTATATGAGTGTATTTACAAACTTATTTTTCTATTACAAGTTCTTCAAAGTTTATTGTCAAGAGGTTGATTAAGAAGACAAGATTAGGGTACGTCTTGTAAACCTCAATAAAAGAAAAAAAAACATAAAATTACAACCCCTATTATGATGACCTTTCCTTTTGCCAAATTCATTGCAAAAGAGAAAATTGAGTCCTCTTTTACAAATTTTTAACTAAGGAAAAAAAATGCACCTCCCCCTATCACCTTTGCCACATTCATTGCAAGAGAAAAAATCACTCTATTTTACAAATTTTTAACTATGGAAAAAAAAAACTTCCTTTTACAAGTATTAGATGATACCCAAATGGTTTAATTTTGACCACTAATGGTCAGGACCAAATGTTGTGGTAAGCAAAAGTATTTATGGTTAAAAAATTCTAACAATTAGCCTACAGTTAACCATTACAATAAAAATTGAGGTTTAATTGTAAACAAAATTTAGTGCTATAACCAATTAGAGAGGTGGAGTTGGCCACACCTTGGGTGGTGATAAGGGTTCATAAAACTTCTCAGGTTCTTACTAAATGACGTGCTTTTTGGGTATGGTAAACAAATACAAGCAAAAAAAAAGGCACAAAACTCGATCAAAGACTATAAAGGTTGTTGAGGCAACATACATGGTGAATTGAATTGCTTGGTAGATCCCCAAGTGTGTGCCAAAAAGGGAGTTGGTAGTTGTGGAGTTAATTTCAACAAATCTCCACAAAAATCTTTAACAATGGCAAACTACATTGGGTGGCAGTGATTTAATACCTACATGCGATGATTGCCAAGTGCATAACCCGCGAGGAAGGCCAATGTGCAACCCTTGGTGATGGAAATTTGCAATTCCATCTCTGGCATTTAAAATGAGTGTGGCGATTCAAATGCGCATGTCAATGCTAGGCGTTAGTTTTCAAGCCGTGCTGAAAAAAAAACTTTTAATCTCCCCCTCTGTGTGCCGCACCAGATCCTGCAAGATCTTGCACTAAGGAGAAGGTCGCGGACTGAGAAAAGTGTGTGAATTTCCACCTATTAACAATTCAATTTCCCATCAAAGAGCACAATAAAAGCACACCTTTTCATGATAAAAGCACACTTCTATCCTCATTTGACCACCCTCTTCCCTCATTTGAGCCTCACTACAAATCAGAAGGCTGCGAAATGTTACAGGCTAATTAGGTTTGGAGAAATTCTTTGTGTGCAGGTCGTTAATGAAGTTGCTTAAGAAATATATGCAGGTCAACATTCAATATGGTGCGATGCATGAGGCAAATCAAAGGACATGACTGACCACGTAGCCTCTGGATGGAATGGAAATGTTGTGATATGCGAAAGAAACCCTTCGAACACGCCCCTTCCAAAATTGCAGCCTACAAAGATTGGATTGGCCTTCCAAATCATGCTTCAAAACAGAGATAACAGAGATTTAAAGTGCCTAGAATCATAGAGATTTACGCCTGCTAAGGGGTTGATTTTCTCTTGCTATGAGTAATGGGCAAGTTGAATCCAATTGATGCCCTAGAATCTAAGCATCTTCCTGAAATTGTAAACTCACAGCAATGAAAACAAACTAAATGCACTGGTTCAACTATGACTTGCACTATCTCCAGCTAAAGCTCTGATACCATATAAGAATTAGAAGATTCTAGGAGATAAAATGACCATCACAATGAATAATGCATAAGATTATATTTAGTTGACCCAAATTACATTGAGTACAAAACCTTGCATACATAGGCAAGGATGATGCAATCCACCTATGAGATGGATTACCAAGTTCCCTATGAAGTGGCATAAATGAGTAGACAAGTGTCCTATAGGTGTCAACCTTAGGATCACTTGGAGTGTGCAAACCAACAACCTTTATGATCAATTCATCAACCTTGTGTGTTAAGTGTTGTGTGACCGTTGAGGTGTGATGGAAATTCTTCCAACCTCAAAAGGTATGTGCATGAGGTTTACCAAACAACTTGGTAACCTCAAGAGGGTTAAATGTTGCACATTCAGTAAGACAAGATGTTGTCTAACCTCATTAACCTAAGTACACTTATAGTGTAGTGAATAGATAAATTATTCACACTAACACTATTAAGTCTTCAATAATAAAATGTTAAAATTATTAGTATAGATAATGTCTCCAAAGTGGGAAGGAAAAGTTATCAAAAGAAAGTTAATATAATTAGGGAAATGTTTGTTGAATATGAAGTTATTCAAACTTTAGATTCTCACTTCTCTATAACCCAAAAATCATATTTCTATCATGGAATACTAGTGGTTTGGGAAACACCCCTTGTGAAAAATTTGTTTAAGAGCTTATCTAGATTCATAAGCTTGATATTATCTTCCTTCATGAAATAAAACTTTCTATGGATAGGATGTTAGTTATTTCTTTTATTCTCTAGAAGGGTAGCTAATGTCAATGCATTGGAGATCAAGATTTTGTAGGAGGGGTAACTTTTCTTTGGCACCCTTTTTGATTTTCTCTTTTTATTTGGTTAGTAAGTAAGAATTCTATGTCTTTTGTTCGTACTTTTTTAATTCAAGAAGCCCTATTTTCTTTCCTACAAAATTTTAAGGAAAGGTATTTTATGGTTACATATTCAATTCATTTTCTTATTGTTTAATTTTATTCCTTGAATTTTGGTTGGGATTTTATTGCCACTCTTTCTCTTAATGAGAAAATAGGGGTTTGAATCTTAGAATAACAAGAATTTTTTTAAAGATATTAATTATATACCTTTTTGGCTTTGATTCCTAAGAAGGTTAAAGTAGACTCTTGCTTTTGTACTTTCATAGGCAAGAGTTCCTATGGATAGAATGTAATTTTCAGTGAATCTACAAGAATATGAGCTACCAACACATTAACATTTGTCAACCTAGTAGAAGGCAAGACGATCCTTTGCAAGGATTCCTGAAGCATACCTTGATAAACCGAAGTAGACTGAAGCAATTCCCGTAGTGAGATCTTAGTTGGAGTAATTCGGAGTTGCTCAACAAGATCATAATCACCAGGTTCTTTAGTCAGTAGGTTTAGGTGTTGGAGGATGACTTAGTTGAGAAGGTTGTAAAGAAGTAGGTCGATTAACATTTTGTTTATTCCTTCTAGCCTTATACGTATGGGCTACCACTCTAAAAGAGGGAACCTTACAAAGATCAGGAGAATCACTGTTAAATGGAACACCGTTAATAGAACAAATCCTTTTAGGAGGACTAGTTGGACTTAGGTAAATGACTAGTCTCTTAGGCCTTTGATGGGCAGCATAGACATAGATTACATTTGAAGATTCCTCACAACTTGTAGAAGAATTATTCGAAGAAATATTCTCAACATCTATCCCTGAGGATCCGATGTGAGAGAAACTTCATCATTCACTAATGCATCATCTCTAGAAGAGAATGCATTGGAATAGAGAAGAGAATCATCATTAACTAATGCATCATCTCTAGAAGAGAGTGCATTGGAATGAAGAGAAAATAGAGTAATATTAAGAAAAGTCAATGATTTCATCTTGCAACAAAACATCCACCAAAACAAGAGAAATTTTAGAAGAAGGATCAAAGATACTTAGTGACATGGGTAAAGCCAAGTCACCATCACAAGCATGAAATGAAAAATCATTAACACTTTGAATAAAATTAGATACTGAATAGATAAAATAGGATATTAAATTCATTTTGAAAGTAATAAGTTAAATATAATAAATAATGTATAAACAAGTCATCCAAAGGCCGACACATCACTTTGATAGCAAGAAATGGGTTTCAGGACATTGCATCAAATTTTTTTTGGTGGAAGGTGTTTTCATGTCAGGTTCACCAAAATGTAGAGAAGGGGGATTCGCTTCTCACGAGTCACTTTATTCTCAAGAGAGTCCCATGGAATAAACTGCCCTAAACTACCTCAAATTGAAAAGGTGAGAGTTTCAGAATAAAAAAGAGTATATCACAAAGGGTTTTTGGATAGACTAACGGGTTCTCAACCAAAGGATGGCAGTGTAGAACAAGGATGATAATGTGGTGCACTAGAGTCATGGAGGCACACTGGGGTTTTGTATGAACCAGAAACCAAGTTTATCATAGAAAACAACTAAATGACTACTAACAATTAGATTGCTAAGAACTCTTAAGAATGTAGGAGAATAACAGAGTATAATAGGATTGAAATAAAGCAAAGAAAATGATAATACTAAAGGGGATAAAGAAAGAGAATGCTTACAACAACCAAGCAATGAAGCCTCCAACAAGTAGATATCTTCAATACCTGCACACATAAGATCAAAGGAAAAATGTTGGGGCTGTTTAGGGGCTTACTGCAGTCAAACCCCTATTTCGATGTTCTCACCTACATAGATAGCCAAATAGATAAAGTGAACAAAGTAAGCAAATAAGAAGTGATAAAAGAAATCCCCACTCAAGGAGGAGAACCCGTATCATGAAATAACTAGATAGATGAAATATTAAAATTCTTAGAAAGGGGATGTGAGAAATCCTATGATACTTAAAGATACAAGATAAGCAAGATATCACCTACAAGGCTTGAGGGAGCCAAGGAGAGAATGGGAGACAAAGATTGAGAGAGAAAGAGAGGAGAGATTATCTCCAAGAGAGAAAGACCAAGAAGAAGGCCCAATGGATTGAAAATATAGCATTTAAAGAGAGAAGAGGAGGGAAAAGAAGCTATCCAAGCCATTACAAGGTGTCCTGGGCCGTTACCACTGACAAAAGGAGTTGACAAGTGGGAAACATGCTTGAAAATGGTCATTCAAATGTAGAAATGTTATGGGATGCTAGCATGGCATGCAAATATTTGTGTGGTATGCTAGTGTCTAGACACATCATGATATGAAACAATAGGCACGAGAAAAGCACAAGTTTCATTGCAAAGTTGACACACAAAGGTCGCTGCTGAAAATGGGTCTTGAGAATCCTGAGAGGGGAAACAGGATAATGCAAGGGCTAAATGAACCTACACAACTGCTAAGAGAGTGGAAATTAAAGTGGATACAAGAACGTATGAGAAATTGCAAGGGGTGCAATTTTACAAAATTATAGGAAGATAAAAAAAAGTAGGTATAAGGAGTTTTAGATAGTAGATGAAGTCATGGTTCATTTGTGAAAGGAGAGGTTTGTAGTTGGTACATATAATAAGTTGGAGATGAAGAGTAAAATCTTGAAGAAACATGATTCAGGAAATGCATATGACGTAGAGTTGTCTAATGAAATTCATATTTCACCCATTTTTAACATTTCAAATTTAACAAAATATCATGAAGATGAATTGATGAAGAATTAATAGAAGCATAGTAGAATATTCTACCACCTACTTTAGAAAAGGATAATATTGAAGAAATCTTAGATAGCCATATGGGTAGAAGCATAAGAAACAAGTAGTATGAAGAATATTTGGTCAAGTGAAAAAGAAGGTATGTTGAAGATTCATCATGGTTATCTAAGGCTAAGGTTAACCATCTTGGTTTCCCTCTAATCCTTGAGAAGTGACAAGGTCACTTTTTAAATTACCTTGGGTGTCTAATGCAGGAGCATCCAATGGCATAAGGGAAATGTTGTATCACCCAAAAATATTGTATTTTTATGTTTTTTTATAATTTTCTTTAATTGTTTTGGGGCCCATGATGACACATGCAATATTTTTGATAGGTAGAATTTTGAAACAAATAAAAATAATCACCTACTATTTTTAGTAAGTCATCCTTCAGGTTCCTATGGACACAAAAACTGAGCCCAAGGAACGAAATTAAAAAATAAAATTATTGGTGAAAGAATCATCTCAAAACCCTATAGTGTTTTGAAGATATTAAATTTTCATCTCAAGGAATTTCTCCAATGAAGTTTCAAACTCAAAATTGAGGATCTCAGAAGCCCTGGAATAGGTTGAAGATGTTGTAGATATATTCAAAAGCTTTCCAATGATATATTATAATTAAAAGTCCAATAGTCGGATCGAGAGTTATGACCCTCAGAAGTTGTAACTATATAAAAATAAAATAAAAATCTTCTAGAGTGGGAAAATGGACAATGGAATTTTTGGCACCAAAATAGGGTTACACCTAGAGTATTCTAAGGCAGTTACACTTCTAGGATAAAGATGGAGAACAAAAGTTAAAAAGAGAGGCTCCAACAGTGTAGATCATTATTTTGGCATGCAATTTTTTGTAATGAGAAGGAACATGTGGTTGAGTATGTTATTTTAAGTATTGTAATTTAAATTTATCAAGATAATAGAAAGCAAGTATTTCTTTATGCATTTCTTGTTTATTTCTCTCGTTTAGCTATGTGTGTGGTTTTGTAAGGGGAGTACCCTTCATCAAATTGACTAGACATGGGTGTTAGGCACCCTAGTCCAAAGAGGTTAAATTTACTAATTTAATTTATCTAGAAACCGTTGACAATATTTGAGGGTCCTATGTTCCACAAGTTCAAGTCTGGATGTAAACAAATTTTTGGAAATGCTAGAGAAACCTTGTTTTCAAGTATATGAAGCATACACATGCATAAAGATTGTATTTTTAAAACAATGTAATATGTTCAAATGATGATTTTCAAAAATTAAAATATTGTAATTAACTAAAATTAAAAAAATAAATATATAAAAGTAATATTTTTGATCTTTTGAAACAAAAAACACTATACAAATTTTTACTTTTTCAATGCTTTTTCACCAAAATATGCATGCAATTTTGACAAACTAATATTGCAATTATTTTTCTCAATAAAAATATCTCAAATCTAAGCCCTAAACAGGGAGAATCAAATATGAAATTATGCAATAAAAATTAAAATATTTTTTAATTTTTTAATTTTTAATTTATGATAGACAAATTATGCAAATGCCTAGTTTTGAAAATGAAATAAATTCAAATTAATAATGTCTTCAAATAACCTATTTTTTTTTAAAAATGAAGGTGTTTCTAAGCTTTGTCAGCTGAGCTAGGGCGTCCGTACCCTAGCTCGATCTATGTGTTTTGCTTGTTGGTGCACTGTGGGGGGGATTCTTTCTGCGTTCTGGGTGAAATCGATGCTCTGTCTTCCTTCCTTATGTGTTAGTTTCCTTTGGTGCACGATGGGGGTGTTCTGTGTCTGCCGGCAGGGTGTGGGCCAGTGTTTGCTTAGGAAAGGGTGGTGATCAGTGCGCCTTAGATCAGGGGAAGCTCTGTTTGTCGGTAAGGCCCGTGTGGGGCTAAAATCACTGGGTGAGGTGCGAAGGGTTTGGTGTGTGATGTCGTTTGTCTCCTCGAGCTGTGTGCTATCCCGATCTGGGGTGGAGTTGTCTTATTTAAAGTTGTATCTTTTGTCTTTTGGTGGGATGTTGGTGGAGCTGGAGGGTAGTTTCTAACCCTTGTGCTAGTAGTTGTTTTTGTTCTCTCATCTTGGGGGCTTGCATGCCCATTTGAAGTCTTGTTTTGGATCTATGTCCTGAGGGGAATCATCTAGGGTTAGACCCATGATGGATTTCCGTTTAGCCTTTGGATCAAAACCGTCAATGCAGGGGCAAAGGTTTTTGATAATAATTTATTTGCGCCAGATCAGGAGATGAATTTTTTTGGGTCATCTGGGGGCCCTAAGATCACGAAGATTAATGGATGTTTGGAAAGATGTAAAGAGAGACCAAAATTGGTTACCCTGATGGAGATGTTGGCTGATGATATTGAGTATTATTCGAAGCATTCTTTTTATTGCAAGTTTATGGGTTTGAGAGTCTTGCTACAGTTTTTGGAGTCCTGGGCTTAGAGGACTTGGTTGTCGGAGGGAGAGATGGAAATTAGGCTTCTGGTGAATAATTACTTCATGGTCTCCTTTGATTGCATGAATGATCAGAATAGGATTTTTGAGGGAGGTCCCTATTTTTTTAACCAAGTAGGCTTATTTATGAAGCTATGGCATGCAGGATTCAATCCGACTGAGGAGCTCTCGAATAGGGTCCCGGTTTGGGTTTAGCTTCCATGGTTTCCAATTGAATGCTGGCATGAGGATGTGCTACATTTGGTAGTTGCAATGCTTGGAAAACTTGTTGGATCTTCACAACAAAAAAAATTTAAAAATGTAATGACTTTTTCTGATATTTGTGTGGAAATTGATTTAAGCAAGCCATTGCCAGATTCTGTGGAAGTGAGTGCAGGATCATATACATGGGTGCAACAGTTGGACTATGAAACTCTTCCTTTTCGATGTCGATTTTTTCACGAATATGGACACTTGTAGCATAGGTGCCCTAGGTCTAAGCCGACGGTGCCCCAGTCCTCTCAACCTCCTCACAATCTGCCTAGGGATGATAAGGGGAAGGAGCCTATTCTAGGTGAGGGTACTAGTGAGGATGGATTTATCCTTGTCAAAGCTTGGAATAGGAACTGGGTGCAGAAGAGGACCCTGGGGGATGGGCAAGATGATGACTCTTTTAACAGGTTTGAGGTTCTAGATGATCTCATTCGTCAGGAAATGAACCCGGGTTTGTTGAATCTGGATCAGGGAACCTTGGGTATAGGAAAGGATGGGCCTTCCCTGGAGGCTATGCAGGTTGTACAAGATACGAATGTTTGGAAGATGGACATGGATCATTAGTTGATTGAAAAGGTTGTGCAAGATCCTGATATTGGAATTCTAAAGAATGGGGAAGATGGTTCCTCTCTACTTGTAAAGGCTGGTGTGGAAGCTGGTAAGGGCTCCTTGCCATCTCCTCGCATGGGTATTCTACAAAAGGAACCAAAGAAAGGGGTTGGAAAAAGGAATTCCAAGTTGGGTAGGAAAAAGGATACTGAAAGGATTAAGTCAACTGGGGAAACTTTGGTGGAGTCAGGGGCAGTCAAGACCTTGGATTCACATTTCTCATGTCCCTAGAAATGATTGTTTTATCATGGAATGTAAAGGGCTTGAACAGTGGCCCTCAACAAAAATTTGTTTGTGTGTTGGTTAGGAATCATTCTCCAGATGTTCTTTTTCTTCAAGAGACTAAATTATCTGTGGAGAATATGTTGAATATGGTACTAAAGTTGTGGAAGTTTGGCAAGTGTCAGTGTATTGGTGCTCATGGTGCTTCTGGGGGGTTATCTTGTTTATGGAACCCTCGAAGAGTTTGTCCTCTTTGGTGGATGTCTTCTAGATCTTCTATATCCTTGGTGGCCTCATGCTTTGTGACAGGAGAGTGTATTCTCCTCTCCAAGGTGTATGCACCTGTTGAGTATTAGGGAAAGCAACTTTTATGGTCTCATCTTCATTTCATTCGCAGCCTGGTGCCTTTCCATCCATGGATCTTGGCTGGGGATTTCAATGCTATCATGGAGTTGTCTGAGAAAAGGGGTGGAATTGCTAGGTTGGAGCCTTTCGCGATGCTTCTCAGGGATTACATTTTGTATTTAAACCTTATTGATGTTCAACCCAGTAATGGTCGTTTCACTTGGAATAATAGGAGGATTGGAGAGGACTATGTTGCTCAGAGGTTGGATCAGTTCATGGTCTCCTATTTTTGGGTTGGAGACTTATGGTCTACCTCCTCTGAGATTTTGGACTGGAGGGGTTCAGACCGCTGGCCTATCAAGCTTAGTATCATCTCTGCTTGGGTGCCTCGAACTCATTCTTTCAAGTTCTAGCTTATGTGGCTACGAGACTCTTCTCTCTATGACCAGGTGACTGTGTGGTGGAGGTTAGGCAGACTCACCTTTGGTACAACAATGTATACATTTTTCAAGCTTCTTCAGTTTGTCAAGTACCAACTTAAAAGATGGAGCAGGAGATGTTTTGGTAATATTTTTCATGGAAAGGTTGCCGCTCAAGAAGAGATAAATAATATTACGCGTTTGATTCGAGAGAATGGGGTTTCTGAGGTTCTTTTAAAAGAGGAGGCTAAGGCTCTGAAGATGGTGGAGGAATGGGAATTACAGGAGGAGATTTATTGGAAGCAAAAGGCTCGATTTTAATGGCTATATGAAGGGGACAAAAAAAATGCCTTTTTCCTTAACTTTGTGAAGGCTAGGAGGCATGGTAACTCTATTTCTATTTTGGTTAATGGCAGGGGGGATTGTCTTGTCTCATTTCAGGAAATTGCTGATGAGGCTTTGTGTAGACACGCAAAATTAGCATCATGCATAATCATATTCCATTCAACAAATAAATCAATTTTATTTATCAATCTCCTAAAGTCATCAACTTAAATCAAATAAATCAAACTTGATCCTATCATCATCCCTTTAATTAAATAAATCAAACATCTATTTAATTAAATCCAATTCATATTTCTCCTTTTCTAATTTAAATAAATCAAATATCTAAGTCAAGGAGGTCAAACTCACCTAATCATCATTAAGATAACCTAACAATGATCAAATACTAATCCTAACCACTTGCATTCTCTAGATTTAGCCACTTGCACCAATAAATCAATTTATTGATTTATTAAATCCAACATTTTCACTCAACATGGAATATTCCCTAGAATTTGAATTCAAAAACAAGTGGACATGTACATCCAACAAGTCATTTATGAGCTCTTACATGGCTCTTACATGTCCCCTTCCAAAGGTCAAACTCAACATTCCTTGCACAATTTTGAATTCAAATTTCCCCCTTCTTGGGCACATTTCCCAAATCTTGCACATGCATCAACCACTCACCACTTGACAAGTGTCTTCCTCTCATTTGTCCAATCTTAGTCCCACATCCTCCATGTTTGGCACTCTTAGCATTTGAAAATCTTTAAATAGAGGCTTCATCCTCAAGCAAATCCTCCACAATCTCTTGCAAAATCACTCTCCTTGAGAACTGATTTTGCCCACACCATCTTCATATCACATTCATAGCAATTTCATCATTTAGCTTAGATTGATCAAGGATTGGGAAAGGGATTCTTTCCATAGAAGCACCAATCCAATATGAGATGACTCACTTCATGTTTTTCATGTGCTTATTTAGCTTGCTTTTATCATTTGTTTGCATTTGAAAGCATTGATGTACCATTTCATATGGATGTTGTTATTTGCTTTGTTTTAAACTAACATGCTAATGTGTGTTGTTTGTTTTGAGAAAAATACAGATTTCACCATCTACACTTCGCAGTATTTTGCGGCTCTCTTCAGAGAGGATTTTCTAGGGGGTTCAGCCGAGGAGGAACAGGTTCTTTCTTGTATTCCTCAATTGGTTTCCAAGGAGGTGAATGAATATTTGATGAGAGAGATTTCTCTAGAGGAGCTATAGGAGATTGTGTTTTAGATTAAGAAAGGGAAAGCCCCCGGCCCCGATGGTTTCCCAATAGAGTTTTTCCAAGAATTATGGGATATCATAAAGTTGGATCTTTTGGAGGTTGTTCAAGAGTCTCGGAGAAACAAGCAGATGTTGAGAGTTCTTAATGCCACCTTCATTGCCCTCATTCCCAAATGTGAAGGGGAAGATAGGTTAACTTAGTTTTGACCTATATCCCTTTGCAATGTGGCTTATAAAATTATTTCAAAATTAATGACTGAGCGGTTGAAGAAGTGGCTTAATGTGTTGATTTCAGAGGAACAAAGTGGATTTGTTGTGGGTCGACAGATCTTGGATGGGGTTGTTATTGCTACAGAGACCATCCACTCCATGGCCAGCTCGTAGGAGAAGGAAATGCTCATTAAGTTGGATATGGCTAAGGCGTATTATAGGGTTAGATGGTCTTTCTTGCAGAAAATCCTAGTTGCTTTTGGATTTTGTGAAGGGTGGATCCAATGGGTCATGAGTTTTGTTTCGTCAGTATCCTTCTTGGTGCTGATAAATGGTGATCATGATGAGCTTTTTGGAGCTTCTAGGGGTTTACGTCAAGGGTACCCTCTTTCCCTGTACTTATTTCTTCTTCTTACAGAAGGTCTTGGGTAGTTGTTGAAAAAAAATGTTGAGTTAGGTTCCATTAAGGGTTGGCATTAGGGTGGAGATTCGCCTCCACAGTCTCACTTACAGTTTGTTGATGATACGGCTTTGATGGGAATGGCTACTATCAGGGAGGCTACTTCTTTGAGGCAGGTGTTGGATGTTTATTTGGTGGCTTTGAGGAAAATGATTAATGAGGATGAATCCTCCATCTTCTTCTTCAACGCGTCGGGCCCCATTCAGAGAAGAATTGCTAATATTTTGAGGTTTCAGATAGGGGCTCTCCCTTTTAATTATTTGGGTATTCCAATTTTTGTTGGTCATCTTCCCAAAGGTTCTTGGCAGAATGTTATTGATAAGTTTCGAGCGAAAGTCAATCACTAGACACATAGATGGTTGTCTTTTGCTGGGCAGGTTCAACTTCTTAAGTCTGCTGTGTAGGCTCTCCCTATTTACAGGTGCATGCTTTAGGTGGCTCTGATGGGATTTCTTAGGGAGTTGGATTCTCTTGAGAGGAAGTTTTTATGGGCTGGTTGCCTGTCATCCTCCAAGTGGAGCCTGGTCAGGTGGGAGGATGTGTGTAGTCCTAAGCAGTATGGTGGTTTGGGTCTTCACCAGTCAAGTTTGTTTGGAGTGGCTATGGCTGCTAAGCTATTCTAGAGATAGTGCATGGAACAGGATCAGTTGTGGGCTAGGTTACTATTTCATAAGTATCTTTCAGGTATCCCTCGACATGATATCCCTAGGTATCCTCTTGAGGGGAAAGGCTCGGTGATTTGGAGCACTCTCCAGAAGGGTGAAAAGCTCATTAAGGATGGTTTATTTTGGATATGCAGAAGGGGTTCTGAAGCTCTTTTTGGTCAGACTCTTGGGATGGCTTCCCTCCTCTTACATCTCAGTTTCCTCACATGCTTCCTTTGAGTCAGAGATTTCTTGAGGCTGGTTGGTCCCGGGTAAGTGACTTCAAGTCCTTATCTTTTAATGATCAGCTGGAGAGGGCTTGTTGGAAGGATCCCATTGAGTGGCCCGTTATGGGGATGGAGGACAACAGTGCTGAACTTAATACAATTCTTTGCAGTAGACATTGTAGCTCACTTCTGGAAGAGGATATTCTTGCGTGGATACATAATCCTAAGGGGATATACACTGTTACTTGTGGTTATCAGGTGTTATTGGCTCGGAAGTTGGCTAGGGTGGAGGTTCTATTAGAATTATATGCCTCAATCTCACAGCCTGAAACCTCTGAAAGGGAAAATTCAGTGTGATATTCATTGTGTCTAGCTGACTAGCAGCTTTGGAACCTTGTGGTTTATATAAGTCGTTGTGACCCTGCTTTTGTCATGCTGAATGCACCTATCGCTGTGACATTATGATCACTGTGACAATTTATATCTCACTCCGCTTGAGTTGATCTCTTGTCGATAGGTTAGTGTCAAGTGGTGGTCGGGGAGACTCATGGTGATTTGAGTCTTCGGGGTAACACAAAGGCTTTGTTATGAACTCTAAGCAATGAATTATTGTCTCGTCGATAGCATTTTGTTTGAAGTCTATGGGGAGAGTCTTGGATGTTCGGTATGACTCATATCGACAAGAAATGTCTCGTCGATAGCTTTATCTTGGAGGCATCGCGGTAAATCTAAGGGTTCGGTAAGAACTCTTAGCGATGGAGTGAAGTCTTCCCGACTGTTGTTTGGTGCTCGGTATGAATTAAGACTTCAAAGACGTCTTAGCGAAAGCGGTAAGTCTTGCCGACTAATGAACACTTCGGAGTAACTTTTGAACCTTGGTATGATCTCCTGGCGAAGAGCGATGGTCTTGATGAAGGGAATACTATTGTCTATGTGACTTTGGAGCTTCGGTATGATGTTTCACCGATAACGATAAGTCTTGGTGATAGCGATACAAGTAATGATCATCGGTATGAGGTCTTGGTGACAAGGGGAATTTTTAGCGATAGCTTTCTGGACTTGAAGTAACATCTTGCCGATAGTATGGACTCTTGGCGATATCGATAGATAGGTCATGTGGCATCGGGGAGACACGGTCAGTGTCTCACCAACATGCCAACATAGGGTGAATGCCTTTAATCGAGTGAAGACTATCCTACATGGCTTGTATTCGACTAATCAGTGAAGCCGAATGGGAACCACTAGCAGTTGGACTATTGCAGCCGTTACTAAGAGGAAGTTTGACAGATTGGAAGCAACATGGATTTACTCTAGAATTGCAGATGATGTTTGGTTAGATGATTAGTTCAACGGATGGATGTTTGATGTAATTGTTCAATGTGTATCATCGTGAATTCTATTATGAGTATATTGTAACTGGAATCTTCTGTACAAGGTTGGTCATTGTGAAAGCTGCTGTAAACTAACATCAGAAAGATAAGTCTGATCTCTGTATGTAATCTCCATTACTGTAATACAAAGTGACCTATCTTGGTGTGGTGTGTTTTTCTCTCATAAGGGTTTTCCCACATAAATCTGGTGTTCATATGTGTATGTCTAATTCTCTGTTTCTGTTATCTCTTTCAAGTGCATCTTAATTGGTTTGTAATTGTAAAATTTAAAAGTGTCTCTGCATTCTTTCTTGAGGTTTTGATGGTAGGAGAGTTGCTTCTGCACCTTAGCTTTCCTTACAAGTGGTATCAGAGCCTGGCCAGTTGTGTTATCCTTAAGGGTACGTTGTGTTTTTTGAGTCAATTCTATTCAGTGGGAGTCCTGTAGAAGTTTGTTAATTCGAATTGTAGATTGAGATGGCTAGCACATCAGGAAAGATTGAAATAGAGAAATTCAATGGCAGCAATTTTGAGTTGTGGAAACTCAAAATAGAGGATCTCTTAGTTGATCATGATTTGTGGCTTGCTGTGTCTGGAACGAAACCTACAGGCCTGAAGCAAGAATATTGGGACCTTGTAGATAGAAAGTGTAAGGGGCTGATAAGGCTCTATTTGGAAAACTCCATTCTTCTGAATGTGCATGAAGAGAAGACTGCATCTTCCTTGTGGAAGAGATTGGCATCCATTTATCAAGGGAAGTCCTTGGTGAATAAATTGTTCCTGAGGAAGAAGCTGTACACTTTGAGAATGTAGGAAGGAGGGTCTATAGCTGATCATTTGAACACATTCAACATGCTGATTGTATAGTTAACATCTGTTGGTGTGAAGATTGATGAAGAGGATCGCTGTATGCTTTTATTATGTTCTTTTCCATACTCTTCAGATTACCTAGTAATGGCTATTAGAAGTACAACATCCAATTTCAAGATGGAAGATGTTGTTGCTTCTTTGTTATCAGAAGAAATGAGAAGGAAATCTTTTGAGATGGTGAAGGAGGCCCTTGTTGTTAGAGGAAGATCAAAAGAGAAAGGCAAGAAGAAGGGCAAGAAATCTAAATCGAAATCAAAGGGGAGATCAAAGTCTCTTGGCAAGAAGTCCAAGGTGGAGTGTTGGAATTGTGGGAAACCTGGTCATGTCTGAAAGGATTGTAAAGAGGAGAAAAAGAAGAAGAAGAAGAATTCTTTTGACAATGATTCTTCTTATAGTGATACAAACGCCTTCATTGTAGCCTTGGCTACTCAGGCATCATATGATTTGTGGCTAATTGATTCTGGAGTATCTTTCCACATGACATCTCATAGAGACTGGTTTACAAAGTATGAAGAATACGATGGTGGAAAGGTGTACTTGGCAAGTGATTCAACTTTGGAGATTGTTGGCCATGGAAGAGTCAGAATCCAATTCTCTGATGGAAGAGTGAAGGGAATCAAGGATGTGATGCATATACCAAGTCTGGCTTGAAATCTATTGTCTGTCCGTAAGCTGAATGATATTGGAGTGCAAGTCACATTCTCTAGAAATGGTTGCAAGATGACTAGAGGCTCTATGGTGCTAGCAAGAGGTGCTCGTGTTGGTACCTTGTACAATTTGGATGCACATGCTGTTCAATGTAACAGTGTCTTTGAAAAGTCACTTAAAGCTACTCATGGAGGAAAAGAGGGAAATGTTCCTAATTGTGTAAACTCTATGGAAGTTAATCTTCCAGTAGAAAAGACTATGCTTTGGCATCATAGGCTAGGCCACATTGGTGAGAAAGGTTTAAAAACTTGGTTGAGGGGCTCGAAGATTGTAACCTCGAATTAGAATACTGTGAACATTGTATACATGGAAAACAATACCGTGTTTCATTTTATTCCAGTCCTCACAAATCTTCCAGTTTGCTTGATTACATTCATTGTGATGTATTTGGTCTAGTGAATGTTCCTTCTTTTTCAAATTCAAGGTACTATGTATCGTTCATTAATGATTATTCGAGAATAACATTTGTTTATTTTTTGAAAAGTAAATCAGAAGTTTTCAGTCGGTTTAAGGAATTTAAGAACCATGTAGAAAATCAGACTGGAAGAAAATAAAAATGTTTAAGGACTAATAATGGTGGTGAATTTTGTTCTGATGATTTTGAGAGGTATTGTAAAGACCATGGGATTAAAATACATAAGACTACACCTTATACTCCACAGCAAAATAGAGTTGCAGAAAGGTTCAATAGGACAGTGATGGAGAGAGCACGAAGTATGCTGAGTAGTGCTAGCTTGGAGGAGAAATTTTGGGCTGAGGCAGTTGTTACAACATGTTACTTGATAAATCGTTCTCCAAATTCTGCTCTTGTTGAGAAAACACCTTTGGAAGCATGGTCTGGTAAGAAGCCCTCTTTAAGACATATTCATGTTTTTGGCTGTGAGGCATATGCTCATGTGCCGTATAAGAAAAGATCTAAGTTGGAGAACAAGGCTGTTAAATATATTTTTATTGGCTATAGTGCTGGCATAAAAGGATACAAGCTTTGGAATCCTGATACAGAGAAGGTTCTGTATAGCAGAAGTGTTATCTTTCATGAGCTGAAGCCTTCGACCTTGAATCTGCAGTCAAAGACAAAATTAGAAAATAAAAAGGATGTAGTTGAAATTCCTCCGACACCAGATAAAGAGGAATTGAAAATTCAAAGTGTACCTGAAACTGAGGAGAGCTCAAGTAGTTCTGAAAGTTCTGAAGAAGAAGAAGAACCTTAGCCTCAATAAGTGAGGAGGTCAACTCATGAAAGAAAGCAACCTGATAGGTATGGGTTCTCTTTGATAGATTCTACTTGTTCCTATGCTTTAATTTCTAGCACTGATGAACCTAGGACTGTGAAAGAGGCATTTAGAATGTCTGATTCAGACTCTTGGTTGGAAGCCATGAATGAAGAAATAGCATCATTAGAAAAGAATGATACCTGGAGTTTGGTGCCCTTGCCTGAAGGCAGAAAAGCTGTGGGCTTCAAATGGGTATTTAAGAAGAAAATGAGTCTAGATGGCAATGTGGAAAAGTACAAGGCAAGGTTGGTTGCAAAGGGTTATTCCCAGGTAGAGGGAATTGATTATGGGAAATTTTTTTCTCCTATAGCTAAGCTGAAATCTATTAGATTTTTTTTATCACTTGCAACAGTGTATGACTTAGAGATCAAACAGATGGATGTGAAGACAAAATTTCTTCATGTTGATCTTGAAGAAGAAATCTATATGTCCTAGCCTGAGTACTTTGTGGAGAAAGGTAAAGAAACACTGGTGTGCAAGTTAAAGAAGTCTCTGTATGGGTTAAAGCAGTCTCCTAGAATGTGGTACCAGAAGTTTGATACTTTTGTATTGTCTTTAGGATTTGTAAGATCAAAATCTGATAATTGTGTGTATTATAAAGCTAAAAGTGATCAAGTGCTTATTATTTCTCTCTATGTTGATGATATGTTGTTCATAGGCAATAGTAAGTTGATGATTTCTGATCTTAAGTCTCAGTTGTCTGCTAAGTTTGAAATGAAAGATCTTGGTACAGTAAGGTATATTCTGGGGATGGAAATAACCAAGGACAGGACTAGTAGAAAACTTTGGCTCAGTCAGAGTAAGTATATCAAGACTGTTCTAGAGAGATTTTGCATGAATGATTGCAAGCAGCTAGTTGTTCCAATCTACAGGGAATGAAGCTATCTGTTGAAGACTGTCCAAAATCTCCTACTGAGATGGAGGACATGACCAGTGTACCCTATGCTAGTGTGGTTGGCAGTCTTATGTATGCAATGGTCTATACAAGGCCAGACATTTCCCAAGTAGTGGGAGTACTTATTCAGTTTATGGCTAATCCTGGAAGGACATATTGGGATGCTTTCAAAAGAGTATTTAAATATTTGAAGGGCACTTTAGAATATGCTTTGTGTTACCATGGGAACTTGGTTGAATCACAGAGGACTCTCAGTATTCGAGGCTATGTGGATTCTGATTGGGCAAGGGACATTGATAGTAGGAGGTTCACTAGTGGATACATTTCCATGATGAATGGTGGTGTAGTGAGTTGGATAAGTAAGCGGCAGGCTGTAGTCGCTTTGTCCACTACATAGGCTGAATACATGGCAGCTACACATGCTTGTAAAGAAGCAGTTTCGTTAAAACATTTGTGTTCTAACATTGGTTTTGATGCAGGGAAAATAACTATTTTTTGTGACAGTCAGAGTGCAATTTGTTTGGCAAAAAATCCTACTTTCCATGCCAGGGCAAAACATATAGATGTACAATACCACTTTGTACGAGATATGGTAGAGGATGGAAAGGTCATTTTGGAAAAAAAGATACTTTAGAGAATGTTGCAAATGCATTGATGAAGCTAGTGAGTACAAACAAGTTTAGGTGGTGTGCCAATTCGATGGGCCTTAGTGCCCATGAATTTTAGTAGTTTTGTTGTGCTTTGGAGGTGCCTGTGTGATCTTCGTCAAGTGGGAGATTGTTAGAAATATATGCCTCAATCTCACAGGCTAAAACCTATGAAAGGGAAAAGTCGATGTGACATTCATTGTGTTTGGCTAAATAGCAGCTTTGGAACCTTGTGGTTTGTACAGGTCACTGTGACCTTGCTTCTGTCATGTTGAATGCACCTATCTCTGTGACATTATGATTGCTATGAAAATTTATTTCTCACTCCGCCTGAGTTGATCTCTTGCCAACAGGTTAGTGTCAAGTGGTGGTCGGAGAGACTCATGGTGATTAGAGTCTTCAGGGTAACACAGAGGCTTCGTTATGAACTCTCAGTGATGAAGTATTGTCTCACCGACAACGTTTTGTTTGAAGTCTTTGGGGAGAGTCTTGGATGTTCGGTATGACTCATATCGACAAGGAATGTCTCGCTGACAACTTTATCTTGGAGGCATCAGGGTAACTCTAAGGGTTCGGTAAGAACTCTTAGCGATGGAGTGAAGTCTTGCCGACTATTGTTTGGTGCTCGGTGTGACTTAAGACTTCAGAGTAACGTCTCAGCAAAAGCGGTAAGTCTTGCCAACTGATGAACACTTTAGAGTAACTTTTGAACCTCGATATGATCTCTTGGCGAAGAGCGATGGTCTTGCCGAAGGGAATACTATTGTCTATGTGACTTTCGAGCTTTGGTATGATGTTTCACCGATAGTGATAAGTCTTGGCGATAGCGACACAAGTAATGATCATTGGTATGAGGTCTTGGCGATAAGGGGAGGTCTTAGCGATAGCTTTCTGGACTCGAAGTAACATCTTGACAATAGTATGGACTCTTGGTGATATTGATAGACACGGTCAGTGTCTCATCGACATGCCAACACAGGATGAATGCCTTTGACCCAGTGTAGACTATCCTACGTGGCTTGTATTCGACCAATCAGTGAAGCTGACTGGGAACCTCTAGCAGTTGGACTATTGTGGCCGTTACTGAGAGGAAGTTTGAAAAATTGGAAGCGACATGGATTTACTCTAGAGTTGCAGATGATGTTCGGTTGGATGATTAGTTTGACGGATGGATGTTTGATGTAATTTTTCAATGTGTATCAGTGTGAATTCTATTCTGAGTATATTGTAAGTGGAATCTTCTGTACAAGGTTGGTCATTTTGAAAGCTGTTGTAAATTAACATTACAAAGATAAGTCTGATCTATGTGTGTAATCTCCATTACTGTAATACAAAGTGACTTCTCTTGGTGTGGTGGGTTTTTCTCCCGTAAGGGTTTTCCCACGTAAATCTGGTGTTCATATGTGTATGTCTAATTATCTATTTCTGTTATCTCTTTCAAGTGCATCTTAATTGGTTTGTAATTGTAAAATTTAAAAGTGTCTCAACATTCTTTCTTAAGGTTTTGACGGTAGGAGAGTTCCTTTTGCACCTTAGCTTTCCTTACAGGTTCATTGGTGGAAGTGAGTTTGGAATAAGTTATCGTGGCCAAAATGTAATTTATTTGTTTCGACTATGGCATGGAATAGGTGCCTGACTTGGGATAATATTCATAATCGTGGCTTTTAGGGGCCTTCAGCTTGCGTTCTCTATGGGAAAGAGGAGGAGGATTACTCGCACTTGTTTTTCCGATGCCCCTTTGTTGTTCAACTTTGGCACTGGTGGTGGGGGGTTTGGAAGCAACCTTGTGTCCACACTTCTTCTTTGGTGGAGTTCTTGGATAGCTTGGGAAGACCTCCATTGATGGCTTCCTTCTTGCAGGATGTTTGGTATGTTGGTCCTACTTTTCTTCTTTGGCAGACCTGGGTTGAGTGGAATCGCATAGGATATTTCATGGTGTGAATTTGGGGGGTTAGCAAGTGTGGTTACGTATGTTAGGTATGATATAGGAGTTAGTTGCGGCTATGAGTGAAGGGGTGTTCCCCCTGGAGAAAAGGGATGTCAAGTTGTGGATAGACTGGGATTGCAGGGGATACATTCTTCTTCTATTATTCCTAGGAGAGGCAAGCTTGGGAACAAGAGAGTGCAGAGGTTGGGTAGATGGGTACCCCCGTCGTTAGGTGTTTTGAAGATCAATACTCATGAATCTTCTAGAGGCAATCTTGGGCTTGCTGGGATTGGTGGGGTGGTGATTTTTATTTTTTCTATTCATGAGGGGGAGGAGACGGTTAACCTTATGGAGGGTATGGCAATTCTATATGCTGTGGAGCGGGCCCTTGCTTTGGGATGGAAAAAGGTTATTTGTGAAGTGGATTCACAGATCTTGATTAACTTGTTGAATGATTGGAAGATGTCTGACATTAATTTGTGATTAGCATCAGTTGTCTAGCAGATTCTTCAGGTTAGTTATAGGATGGAGGTCTCTTTTGTTCATATCCTGAGAGAGTGGAATTAGGTTGCTGACTGTTTAGCCGAATGGGCTTCCGAGCAAGGTGTTGGCTGGAAGATTGAGGACTGGATGCAAGTTTCCCCCGAGTTACGACAAGAATTAGATATGTTTCTGGAGGAGGATAGAAGGATTCTTGAAGATAGTTGAGTTTGTTCTTGGGTTTTGGTGTTGCTTCCTTTGGCTTTTGGGGCTTGGTCCCTCTGTTTTTCTTGTAATGTTCTTTTCTTATTTTCAATAAAGTTTTTACCTCTTTTTAAAAACCTAAATTTTGAATTTTTTTTTAGAATTATGAAAGAAAAATTAGAAAATTGTAAGTGCAAGATATTTCAAGTTCACCAAAATGTGAAGTAGGAAAAAGGGATCCTACTTTAAATAGGATTAGCTTCTTTTCACTAAACTTCACGTTTGGACATAAACTAACTAGGGTCAAATAATTAGCTTGTTGCCACAAGGGAGAGCCAACCTCCTAGGGTTTATGTCTTTTTGAGTTGTGAGGATGATAAATTTTATGTGTGTTTTAATAATTCCATTTGACATATAAACCTAGTTTTGAAAATGTAATTTATCACACAGACAAAAGTAAAGAGTATCACAGTAGACCCATATCTAAGAATGAGGTACAAAGAGGAACTTGTGCTATAAATTTGAGACAAAATTAGGTGGATGAAATAGTTGAGTGCTTTAGACTAAAATGATTCTTTTCTGGATTTGAAAACTCTAAGATGTCAATTACAATCTTCCCTGCACTTCCTTGTAGCTTCTTATTAACAAAATTTTCAAATTTGACCTACACACATGAAAATAGGGAAAAAGGTTGTGTTGTATAGGAGCTTGTCTAAGTATATCCTTGTTTCTGTATTTCTACCTCCACATATAGAAAATGATAATGATCAAGAGGGCATACCCTAGGTCAGGCAAAGGCCAAAATGACAATAATTGACTAAAACGATAAATTATAATGTTACCTTCATGTGGATCCTTGATGAAGTGATGCCACACACAAGTTACCACAAATATTGATTGATGGATGCCTTGATTGCTTGATAGACCTACAAAAGGTTAGTTCCCAAAACACAATAGATTGTTGTAGATAGCATGTAGAGCATAACTCAATACATCTTCATAATTTGATCATAACTGCTCCTTGTTCATAAAATACCCTCTTCTTATATTCAAATAAGAAGAAAACTTGTTTATAAATGAATTTTAATTAACCTTTTTGGGTAGGGGCCATCTTGGGATCATTTTTAAATCACAAAAGATCACCAATCAAATATTACATATTTAAAATTTCACTTTTTGGTCAAGGGTGCCCAACACCCTTTACCAATACTTTGACATTAAGATCACCAATCAAATATTACATATTTAAAATTTCACTTTTTGGTCAAGGGTGCCCAACACCTTTGATACCAAAATTGTCAGGAAATTAAGAAATTTAATACTAGTTTATAATTTGGTCCTGAAATGAATAATTTATTATTATAATTAATGTTGTAGAAAAAATAGGGTGTCAAAGTAGTGTGAAATTGTAGAGGGTGACAATTTTTGATGCTACAATGAGGCTCCCTTAGAACCATATAGCAAGGGAGGATAGAAAAATATTACAAATCACAAACTTAACTACTTAATAAATACATAAAATTCCCCTTGGAAGAAAAAGTGTTAATATTAGTATATCTTTTAAAAATATTGTAGCCACTTGTAACTCTATATCTAAGGTACTTTTATCAAAATAGGAGAGAAGAGGGAAAATGGAGGAATAAAAGAGGAGGAAAGATCTTTTACATTAGATTTAAATTTTAAAAATTCTCAATCTAGTGTAACATTCATTTTTACAATTACGAGAAAACTCATTATTTTTATTCTTTGGCTTACAAAGCTTCTTGTGTAATATAATATTTAACATGAAAAATAAGACAAAAAAATATTCAGTTTTACATAATTAAAAAGTAAAATAATATTTTTTATTTTCACATAGCAAATATTTGATTTATCTTATAGCCTTCTCCTTCTTGAATTCAACATAATCAAGTTTAGATTTCAATTTCACTTAAATATTTTTCATAGTGACTTAATCTATTTTCCTCTTCAAATGTTTCATATCCATCAAATATTTATTTCTTTTATTTTAATTTCTTTTTTGATCTCAACATTTACAAATTATTCCAACCTTTTGTTTTACTAAATATCTCTCCCTCCCTTTATATTTTTAATTTGCATGTTCATTTTCACTAAAAACATATTAAAATAGCTCTAATTATTTATTTATTTCATTTTCCTACACATTTTTTCATTTTGAATTCACCTATATAAATTCATTTACTTGCCATATTTACAATACTTCTCCCCCTATAAAAATAAAATGTACCTAATATTAAACTTTATTATTGTTAACATATTCTCATCTTTGCTTCATGGCCTGTGTACATGTAGATGAGAAATGTTTTATTTAATCTTGTATTTTAATCAAGAAATTTTGTTGAGTGTCTCTCCATCAACTATCAACTAGAAGCTTGAGAGCATCTTTAGAAGATTTCAATGATTCCATAAACGTTCTTGTACATCTATTTTAATCAATTTAAAGTATTAATATTTCCTATCAATTTGAACTTTACAAACCAATAGTGGAGATTTCATACCTTTTGACCTCCTTGATTCTTAGAAAATATCACCCACCATCAGATCAAGTTGATCCTACAATGTGGACTTAATTTCAATATAAAAACTTTCTCTTACTATGAACAACTTTTAATATGGGAAATAAAGTAGTATTTCCCTTTATTTTATGAGTGCACTTGGCTTTGAATAACCAATAGAAAGGTTCATTTTACTTTACTTCTACAAAATATCAAAACCTCTTGGACTATTTGATCTAGCGTGATCAACAGACCAAGTTTATTCTTCTCCTCAAAGCATCATTTTTTATTTATTTATATCCATGTGAAAAATATCCACTAGTTAGCCCACAATATCCTCCAAAAATGGTATGAAGGCCAAGTTTAGATATGGTAACTCAATACATATGGGGTATCATGAACAAGATGGACTTTAGGATGAAAATAAAAAATCTAATTTTGAAGGTAATATAATTTTCAATAGATAAACCATATACCATATGGATAAACTATTTGAGCATTTTCAATAGATTTAAACATGTAGGAAACATATCCAAGTTTCCCAAACCTTTTATTGCCTCAATCTCCTAACCCCTATTTTTCCAGTTTAGTTTTACCCATTTATAAAACTCTATTTCTATTTGTGCCCCTCTTAAGAAATAAAATTATAGTTCTCATTTGATATTCAATAGTAAGATCTACAAAATAATGGGGGAGATTAAATTATAAAGGTTTACATTGTTGTCCTCCATGTTGATTGACAATTGTTCTTTCTTTGGTGTGATAGTTCCCTCTATCTTAAGATTTGGGTATTACTCTCTAGATATCAACATCATCTTTACACACTTCCATTACAAATTATCTTTCCTCATAATCATAAGATATATTCTCCATATATTTAGATTGCTTAGCCTTTTGATTCTCTTGTTTAGTTTTTAAATCCAATGAGTTAGGAGCTCCTATCTCTCTAGATATAAAGGCACTACCTTTAAATGCATTTTTGATGTAGAGCAAGGGCAGACAACTCTAAACAATCCTCAAACAAACTTTCAATTTCTAAACATTCACATGATGGGTTTTCATTCATTAGGCCTCACTCTCCTAGTAGTACTTCAAATTGACTAAAATGGGAACAAATTCCCAAGAAGAATTGATATCCAAAAGAAAAACCTAGATTTGGATACCCTTTATGGATTTATTAAACATATGAAGAAATTAGATATGGTTACTCTGGAAGAAAAAAATTAAAACTTGATTGTTCTACTCTTGACTAGGCTTGAAGTGGAGCAGCAAATTCAAGTTTTTTTGTCTATAACTTTCAAACCAGAATCGATACTAAAATTATAAACACAATTATAGATACCCATTTGGGATTTATACAACATACTAATAATTTGGGTAGGGTTGTTTTCGAACACAAGACTCAAATTTGGATTGTTTTGCCTCAAATTAGGCCTACTAGGGTTTCAGACCCGTTTTAGTAAAACAAACACAACTTGCTAGAAACTTGATGAAATTACATGAAACCAATGTAAATAGACACTAGATTAGTATATTTACTAAATACAATTTATTTGGAGTCAGTATGGGATCATAAAGATCCGTACTACATCAAAGAATAGCAAGGAAATGTTTAGAAATGTAGAAAATAGAGGTATTTTATTGCTTCAACTTCCAAAACTTCAACCACCACACCCTTCAACCATATATTCGACCTTACAAAGACTTTTAAAACATTTAAAACTATTTTCCAATGGTTTTCAACCAACTTTTCAACTTACAACCATTCAAATTCCCTCATTTACAACTTATGACTCTTCATATTCCATGTTTTTGCAACTTTTACAACATTGACAACTCCAACACACCTAGCAACATAATATGGACTCAAACACATCTGAAATGGTCTTATAAGACCTTATTACATGAGAAAACCATAAAAGAAAAATAGAATGACACTTTTTCCTATTGAAGGCATGAAACTTGAGGGTGCCCTTGCACCAATTTGGGAAACTTCTCTTATGCCATGTGTAATTAGTCTCTCTTACTAAAAGGTTTAGGTGTAGTTCCATATTTATTCATTTCTCTATATTCATATTTGCATGGAAATTTATTTGCAATAAATAGTACAACCATATATAACTATAATGTTAATATTTTTAACTAGTGTATTCTTGCATAAATCTTAGTTTGATGATTATATTAAATGATGCCTACAAATTTTAGTGGCATTGTGGAAATATTTTGAATTTCTATCCCATTCTCTTAGCCATGTATCTCTTTATTTCTACTTCCAAAACACTTCCTCTTTGGTAGGGATATCTACAAATTCTTTCATAAGTGTTTTCTCAGCCAAATATCTTTCTTGATTCATTCCAAAAAGGAAGACTTCCTCATTAAGATCTTGTATTTTCCTTTCTATTTCCTACTTTGCTTTATAAATGTTTTTTAAGTGAAATCTATTCCATTGTTTCAAATTTTTTTCACATATTTTAATTTGGCCAATAAAATAAACATTTTTCTCTTGGTTGATTACCTTCTTCTCACCATTTGTCTATTAAACTAAGAAAATATGGGTCTTTCATCCACATATTCTCAAGTTTGAGTGTAATTCTATTAGGTCTCTTGTCACCAATAATGAAAAGTTGGATCGAGAAGTGGTCCCGTCCTAAGAATTCGATGAGATCACTTTCAAAAGAAAAGAGACTTGTGCTTAGGTCACCTTACATACGAAACTATCTAATTTTTTACTATATTTTTAAATCCTAGCCTTTGATTAGTCCATGCTTGTATAGAATTCTTCATTTGTATTTTTATTAGATTATTTTTTTCCACAAAGTCTTCAAAATCCACTTGTGACTGGTATTTCATTTGAACCCCCTAATTTATCTTGGCTATGTGGAATGGAATTGAAGTCTCCTTCCAAGATATGAGACACATTTGGATATGTAGATTTTTTTTTTAAAGCATGTTCTTAGGTCATAGATATTTACTAAAATGAACTGAAGATTAATTTAGAGACAGACTCCTTATTTTGCATTCAAACCCATGTTTTCTTCTGTAATATGTTCTACCATAACACACTAGAATTTTGAGAATTATCTATTCCTCTAGATACACACTTAAATTACACAATTTCAATATTCTATAACTTCATCTTCCCTTTCAATAGCTATACCTCTTTGTTGATAAATTTAGTTTCTTGAATTATATATATTTGCATTCAAGAGTTTCATATGTCTTTTGAACAAGAAATTTTTGTTAGGGGAATTTAAGCCCCTAACTTTTGGTGATGAGATTTTCATGATTCTTTGGGAAGGGTTTTTACCTTCCCAGATCTCAACATTCTACTTATTTTCATCTATCCTTATGCATCTCCATCCTGAATCAACTTCTCTTTGTTTGGTTTCCTTCCTTTCCTCTTTCCTTCTCCATAGTTAGGTGAGGTCTTTATTGAATATATTTGGTTAATCCCTAACCTTTTTATGATGATTGGAATATTTTTCTCTTTTGCTTCTTTTCTTGCAATCTTGGGGAGGGGAGTTTCCTCCTTTTCTCCAATCTCCCTTTCCTCCAAACCTTGGATTTTCTCTAATGTATTATCTTCCAATTGGTTGATTGTGGATTTATTTATTATTGATGTTTCTTCCTCGAATCTATGCTTATTTTTAATTCCAAAAAAATCACATGCTATCTCCAAATTTGTAGCATTTTGATCAATTTTTTAATATTCTATACCTCCACTATCATATTAATCAGACTTACCTCTTCCTCCATTGGATCCTTCCTTTAGCTCTCAATCATCTTCTCTAGGAGAAACCTAGTTTTTGCAAACAATGACTTATTTTTATCTCTTTACCCTAACATCTTTGCAACATCAATTATGTTTTTCACAACATTGATGTAATTAGGCAACGAGTGCCCACTCTTAGTGCATTTCCCAAATATTTTAGGGATATGTTCAATTCTACCTTCTCCTTCCATCTTACTATTCCTATTATTATTTCTAATTCTTCACAATAAGTTGAATTTAGGTTAATTTCAACACATATTCTAATGTAAACACCAAAAAATTCATTGAGAAGGTCATTTTCTTCTTTGATGAAGATTCCCAAAGTGTTTCCCATCGTTTTGAGAGATTCTTCATTCCAATATTCAAATGGTAAATTATAGAGTCTTACCCACATCAACATTTTCTTGATCTCTCATGTTAGTGGATTAAAGTTAGGAATCCACTCCCTAATGTAGAACTCTAATCCATCCATCATTAATGGTCATTTGTCAATAATATCTTCTTTCACCTCTTCCAATTTGTGTTCAATCAAGAAGACACCTTTGGGTAGTTCTTTTATTGTCATCTCCAATCCCCAATTGTCTTTCCACCTTCAATTTTTGACCTAGTTCACCACTTTCCCACCCATTTGGAAAAAAAGGATCTTTTCTTTAGCCACTTGATGGATGTCCAAAAATCCTTTGAGTTTATGATGATTGCTTTACTTCTTATTGGTTTTCTTTGCTTCATATGACCAACTCTTTCTCTAGTGAATCCTATTTTGGGAATCCATTTCTCCCTCTGTTAGGGTTATTTATTTCCAATTTTCAATAGTTCCTTCCACTTGTTAATGCTTCTTTTGGGATGAGGGACCAGTCTCTATCATATTCATATATAATTACAATATATTTGTGTGTACTATACAAATGTTAAAAAAAGGTGACCATGAGATTTATTGAACAAGCACAACATTAAATACATTATATGTCATTAATACACCACCCAATACCATTATATAATTATAATCTCCTACACAATCTATTTGGCAATGGAGAGTTGTAAGGCTAGCTTGTATTTCCTTCAACCCCTTCCTCTTTACCTTGCAACATGTAAGAGCTTTTAATATTGACTAAATTCTATATAGTAGTGTGGGACTGTCAAAATCCATATACTTTCCAACAATAATGCTATGTTCTTCAAATAAAGATGAAAATGTTTGATCTTCTCCCAAATTAGTGCTCCTCTAGCCAACATTACCTAAGTATAAACAATGACACTCATATTTTAGTAGTTTTACTCACACTTAAAGATAATATATAATGTAGGAAAGCAATTTATAATGGAAGAATATATATTGATGTATTATTTTAGTATCCAATATATCAAATGAATCCCTTAAGTCGAATTCTCTAAAATCCATTATTTTAGGTTTTTATCTTATTTAAAAAGATCTATAGCCTTTAAAAATTTGTACCCATCAAAACAAAATTATCTACCATTATCAATTCACATTTTTCTTCATTATTTTTCCTTTAACTTCAAAACAAATTAATATAAAATATATTACAAATTGAAATTTGTCTACTCCTATTTCACTACTGAATTTGACTCCATTTTCCGACGAATGCTCGTCAGTCATTCAACAAACATTTGTTAGAAAATCGACGAATTGTCGAAAAAAATTCTTCGCTATTTTTTTGTTGAAATTCCGACGACGAATTAAACGTCAAAATAATGGTGCAGATTCATCAATCGTCGACATCATAAAATGACTCAGATGTTCGTCAGAATATCGATGAAAACTTCGTGTATCCATCGACGAATTACAACCAAAATGCAATTGCAATGGCTCTTCCGAAGCGTCAAAACAACACTAGAAGTTCGTCGCCATTTCGACAAAATGGGAAGAAGTTACAATGAAGCTTTTGTCATAGCTATAGTAACTTTTTTGGACCTTTTCAATGATTTTTCAGCGACCTTCGTCGAAATTGCGATGAAATAATGCAATTTTTTTAGAAAAAATATTCATTAAAATGTACCATCACGAAGACTCTGGGTGATGACCACTAAAGCCAACCCATCAGTGAGAGATCAATCATCAGTACAAGATAGAAAAATCACTCTAATAGTCTATGTCTTGCCGATGACTTCCTTCGGCAAGACAAATCCAATGTCACATTGATCTGACCTCTTCAGGAGTTTTGAGCACTACTGGTTATCAGCAAGACATTCTTAGGGTCTCACCGATTAAACAAGTGTCTAGGAGCAAGTAAACAAATGGAACCTATTAATTTTCTTATTTTGGGGCTCTTTAAATCATAGAATAGATACCATCTTCTTGTATATAATGTACTTATATTCAGATTTGAATTCGAGACCAATTGTCATTGCACATTCCATTTTACTTGCACAGAGTATTCTATAAGCAATATATTGATAATGCCAAATGATTTATGGTGTTCTAATACTCTACCTATCATTGCAGTTCTGTTGTCCCACCCTAGAGAATCCTACAAAGACAAGTTTACAATGTTAGGTCAAATAATATGAAAAAGACTTAATTCCATACAAATTAAATGATTATTCCCACAATGGCAATTGTCCAATTACCAAAAAAAATTCCATGAAAGGTTATCCATTCTTCATAAGAGATGACTAATCATACATACAGACTGCAAGATGCATAGAAAAAGCATTACACTTGAGAACAACCAAGGGATAACAAGGGAAGGAGTTAAGAAACATCTGGATTGAAGAGAAAATGTGTAGGGAAAATGCTGAGCAGTGTCAAGAGAACATAGCTTGTAGAACATATTCTTGACTGAATCAAGCTCTTGAATAACTTAAGAAAAATTAAAATACTAACACATACATGAGACATGTAATGAACTTCCAATATCTGCTATCTTTTTCATTAATGCAGAGGTAGGTAAAGGAGAAATAATTATAATTGCAACACTATTCATAGTCCAATAAATTATGTTCGTAATTTGTGTTCAATGGACCTTAGTTTTATCATTATACTGCCCATCTAATTCCATATTTTAATCCGGGGTTCAACTATCTTAGATCTAAAGAAGCACCTTCAATTAACCATTTAAAGTACTATAAAATAAGGTAAGACTTTTACTTGAGAAAGATTGGGTACACTTGTAGGATTAAAGTTCTCGCAATCATCAAGATTTATTGGCACACATACACAACCTGCAACATATGAAGTAATGGATGACTACAATTTAGTGAAATGGTCCTTAATATGTGACTGATTTGCAAATTGATTGGTAGAAAATAAGGTTACAAATAGATCTACATGAAAAATTATGAGGAAAATCTATTATAATCATCAAAATAGATGAAAAGTGCAAAGGAAAGAGCTGAGCTACATCTCTAGAGCCTAAAAAAAACACATGCAAGAAACATAAAAAAAGAACAAACTAGTTTTTGGATGAATACAAAATGGTGCCTTCAGCAAGTGATTCATATGCTTTCACACCTGACAAGACATTAAGAAGATTTTAGTCTTCCTCTGTGAAATTACTACTTATAGAATAAACCCAAAAACCAATATTATATACCTCCATGTCTAGTTGAAGGTAGGTATAAGAGAAAAAATCTCCTCAATGCAATGCCGAAAAATATCAATGTGTGTGTAGGTTTGTATTACTCAAAATATCATTTCACTGCCTAAGGAAAAATACCAAAGTGATGTTTTAAATTTCAATCTTCACATAGGCTCCCTTATTGCTACACATGCATATACAAGCATTATTCAAGCTCTAAACTATTCAAATATTAAGGATTTAATTAGCTATAAGATGGAAAGTTGTTGTTTAGACATAATCCATCATCTTTTACATATCTTTATTCACTCCTAGCCTTCAGATAAATTTGTGTAAATGAGACAAAATGTGAATATTTTATGACAAAGAAAATTATTAAAAGGAGGGGGGAGAGAGAAAAGGGTAGGGGGCAAGAGAATGCTTGAATGTATAGCAAAGTATAACATTTTGATCATTATAACAATGAAATGAATCTTAAGTTTGAAGCATTAATATCATTTACAACATTTATGATCAAGAATGAATGTAAGTAGAGAAACTTTTGCATACCTGCAGATGGTAAAAAATTTCATGGTTAAGTGGAAGCCTCCCATCAACAACAAGATCCAAATATCCATGTATCTATCTCAATCTAGCCTCTAAACCCTTCAGAGTTGTCAAATTTTCCACTAACCTATTATGCACAAAAGTCAAATTTTAGAGTTATGTCACCACTAAAAATAGAAGAAATAGAGCTTTGAAACCAAATCCACACACAACACAATGTGGTATTCATACAAAGCCATACAAACAAAATAAACTCAGAATATTGGAATGGAAACAACTTCAAATTATGATATAGAGCATGGATTCAAGGTATAAAGAATCATTTTTCTGCCAGCATAGTGAAAAGTTAGCACTTTCTTTCATCTTTGCATATTGGTTTGATGCTTCAAATGATACATTTATTATATTGAAAAGTGCATTACCTTATTGAGCTTATCTTTGTTTCGAGAATAGTTTAATATTCTATACTTAACAGGGCCAACCACATGATGATGGAAGCTCATTTGGCCCCTCCTCCCCCCTCACATCACTCTCAATTCTCCATACCCAATCATATAACATTAATCATTCATTCATCCATTAATAACATATAACATTCATTCATTCATCCATTAATAACATATAGCATTCACTCATTAACATATAACATTGATTAATTAACATATTCACATTCATTCATTAACATATAATATTCATTCTTTCAGTTTTTACATATTATCAAAAATATGGCTGTCATGATATGATTACAATCACTTTTTTTTTGTTTCTTTTTTAAAGCTAAAAAAATCTGAAGTGGAATATCGTTTTCTAAATCATCTATCCCCCCTTTAGTTGTTCTACCCTCTGCTCATGATCTTAATGTATTCCTAGTTGTCTGCTCATGATGTGGATGCTGGTGTAAGGGGGGGTCTACTGCAATAACAAAGAAATGTTAAACTGATATGTTTTATTATTATTGTTACAAGTATTTCATTAATTAAAATAACATTAGAGTGGTTCTCTTTACCTGATGGGTCTACATCATGTTCCTGAACTTCTATTATAGACTCATGCTCAACATGCTAAACACCCTCTATATCCTAATTTGTAGTTGGAACACAAAATTTTATATTAATTAATACACCAATTGAAATTAAATATGTTTAAAAGAACATGAGAGTGGTCCTCTTTACTTGATGGGGCCACATCATGTTCTTGATCTTCTCTAGCCTGATCATGCTCAACACATTGATCACACTCTACATGCTTTAAAGTTGAAACATGGAAGGTTACATTAATTAATAGACCAATTGCAATTAAATATGTTTAAAATAACTTTAGAGTGGTCCTTTTTACCTGACGGGGCCACATCTTGTTCCTGAACTTTTCTAGCCTGATCATGCTCAACATGTTGATCATGCTCTACATGCTCTAAAGTACTAAGATGCACACCATGAACTTTATCTATAGGTTGTGCTCCACCCTCACCAGGTTGCATTCCAATGTCATGTGCAGTATTATCATTGTTTGAATGTTTAAAACAAATAGGAATGTAATTACTTTATGGTGGAAATTAATATTGAATAGATTGCACAAGTATTCAATTTTAAATAAAATTTATTGAGTTTATTTACCTGCGGATCAGATGCAGTGGAAGATTGTGTTTTCCTAGTCAAGACTCTTAGGCATTCAGCCACGGCTCCATAGCCTTGCTGGAAGGAAATCTTTAGGTCATCTTCTGTGGGAACTCTGTTGAATTTAGAGCCCTACATTTTTACATAAGATCATGAATTTTGCTTCTATGGTGTGATAAAACCAAAATTGTTTTGAATTTATTATTTGGATACAATATTTCATTTATTAATATTTACAATTCGTGTGGCTAATTTCATATAACCACCAGAGCCAAGTTTGTGCTGCCCATGTTTTTCTAGTCTTTCCTTTGTTTCCTTCGATGTGTCAGGCAACCTATGAAAAGTTGGAAATACGTTAGATTATGTAAAAATAAAGAGTAATCAATATATAATTACATTGTTGATAGTATCACATACCTTCCCTGGCCCGATGGTGTCTTTCTTTTTTTTCTTTTCAGCCTTCTCCTTTGCATTTGACACCAAGTCCTTCCACTCCCTCTCCGGAATCATGGGGGTACACTCGTACTTTTTTTTCTTCTCTAAATGTGACCTATATTGGTCCCTCACCTACTTTAGATAGGTACCAGCTTTCTTAAGGACCTTGGTTGGGTTTAATGTTTTATCATCGAAGAGCACAACTAAACGGTTAATGAGCTCATCTTTTAAATCTTGATTTTGGGCATTCCACTATGTACGTATGGTGAGCCCAAAGAGATCCAATGTAATATCACTTAGATGTTTATTAAAAAAATCATTTCCTACAAAATGATCATGGGATCAATAGTCTAAAAAGAGCGATCAATAAGTAAATTTCAATTGGATTATATATAATAATAATTAAAAAATTTTAAAGTATTTGGGACCTTCTCTATCTTTATGGGAATGAAACCCTTGGTCACCACAAATGTGACCGACAATGTTCCCGTACTAGTAATACTGGAAGATCTAGGAAATGCTACTAAAATATCACCAGTACTAGTGGCCTCTGCATCCCCAGGTACATGTCCTGACGCATGTTCTAGCATGTGTTCACTGCCAGAGGGTGCACTAACGGATGCCTGCATGGTATTTGTTGCCAACATTTCAAACAACAATATAGGCATGAATGATGGGGTCAGATGATGTGATATGTGCGCAGGAAGATCAGGATGGACACTTGTAGTACCCTAATCATGGCCAGGAGCATCATGAGGACACAAAAAATCCTATAAAAAACACATATTTTAGTTCATGACATAAAAGAGTACAAAATATAAAACCATGATTGAACTTATGTTATAATTAAAGACCTCATGACAGCTTACTTGCAATTTTTGTGATCTCTTAGTCAATATTTTAATCCACTCTCTTATGTCATCTTTTTGAGGCACTATGAATAACAACTTAAGGATTTCTTCATTGCATTTTTTTTGGGTCTTCCTTATCATATCAAGAGGGTTTGTTGAATAAGCGATGTCATCATCACATAATATTGACTGCACCTCCCTATGGATGCTCTCATCTACTACTGGTGCCTTACCACGATCAGTCAACTGCAACAAGAATATTAAAAACATTATCAAAATTAACCCAATAAACTTATCAAAACAACATAATAATAAAACATTTTGCTTGTATCTAATTTGTACAATTACAATAAGGTAAACCTGTTGGGTAGAAGCACCTAAAGATACATCACAATCTATGCTCTATGCCGAAGCCTTCTCCATAAGATCAATGTCTTACTGTGACAAAAATTAAATATAAAAAAATATTACCGAAATGAAACCAATAGACTTACAAAAAAAAACATAAGAATAAAATGGTATATTGGAGTCATTAATTGGAGGTTGGGTAAAATGGTACATAGTACATACCACCCCCATAGTAACTGTGTTTGTAACTAAGCGATTCAAATTGTAATCTATTAGCAACTCTTCCCCTACAGTTATTGATTTTATCGCACATACAAATACATGGTTTCCCTCGCGCGCCTTGAATATGTAGTTGGGTTGCTTATTTTTTGACCCAAGTTGTGTACTGTTTATAAACCCTACAATATTCCTTGATGCTTTTGGCCTTCCGTAAATGTACATAGCCACTTATTTATTTTGATTCTTATCTTTTAGTTGTATATAATTTGCTGACAGTGCATACCTACGCATACTTTGTGTATATCAAACCAGTTGCATCCAATCTATGTAAATGTAATAGGGTCCAACATACTCCATCAATTCAGTAACTTTGTCGTAACAGACCTTTATGTCGTCGATGCAAAATAGACCCAAACCATGTAATGACAATGGTGCTATGTGATATATCCTCTTGTTGACACAAAAATCAGTGTTTATTGGAGGAAGTTCCTGGGTGTTGCCACAACAGTGGTTTACACTTTCTGGGAGATCCTAATTTTTGCTGAAATCACATATTTTTAGAAAATATAATGATTTAAGCCTTGAAAAATTCCATTTAAAGGATTCTAATTGAATAGGGTTTGATCAAACCACCTTAGACCAAGCCCCCTTGGATAGAACCCCACTAGTTTTAAACCATACCTATAACGAAGTCTCTTTTACACCTATCAAAATGTTGATAAAAAACCACTTTTGATTTACCTTTTGGGGGATCAAATTAATTCATTTAAAATTTATTTTTTTGTAACTATGTATTTCTTATTATAAGCTTCCAAAAAGGTATAGTTTTAATTAAATTTAATTTGATTATTATATTTATTTTTTATTTCTTGTGAATGTAGGTTTTTCACTAAAAATCAAGCTCTTTGTTCTACACATGTGGAAAAATAGAAGATTATCACAAAAAATTTAAAAAATATGAGTGCACCATATATTGGAGTCCTTGATCCAACAAAAAAAATAAAATTGAATTTCGATACATACACAAAAAGTTACGCATTATACGGTCGCGCTATGTCTAAATTGTAATTGGTTTGACTTCAAAACTTGATTAAAGAAAAAATATTCAATAAAAGACTATCTAACCAAGTGGAAGCACTAGATATCAGAGTTACAAATTTAAATCCAAAAGAATTAGAATTTTATCCTTCATGGAAAAAAAATTATGTGTTATACGGTGAGCGACACTTTTTAAAAATGTTGTTTTCTGAAAAAAACTAGTTTTCGAGGGAGATGGAAAAATAAGTGCAATATGATTCCAAATTTTTGAAAAAAATATATTTAAAATCTATAGACAAAATTTCATGAAACTCTAGTTTGCATAATTTTCAAATTCCTCATGGTTTAGCCGCTATAGGTGCCTGAAAGTGAAGATTTAGTTAAAAAAATTATTTTATTGTCCAGATTGTCCAAAAATTGTAAACCACTATTGTGGGATCACCCTTGGGTACCCATTGTTTCCATAGATGTTTGTACCTCAAGGGAGCCTCAACATCACCTATGCTCTTATCATCATAAGAACATGACCCCCCTTTAGCAAGAAAAAATTCCATGCGTTTACAAAATTTTATTCTAATCTGTAGACCTCTAGTTGATCTCTCTTTTAGACATACTACATGTCTCGCTTTCCTCTTCTCTTCCTAAATTTCCTTCACTCGAGAAAGACAAATCTGAAAAATACCTATTTGGTGGTACCTGCACTCATAACTTGGATGTTGGATGAAGTTCTTTCATGGTGATGTGATCCTAAGGTGACATTATGATTAATCTATCATTTCATCACTAGAATTTCACAAGTTATAAGGTAATCAAGTCTTGATAGATTGCAAGTTATTGTTACTACCATCCAAATGTGTCCATCACAAATCAAATCTACTTAACGTTTTAACTCCCAAACTTTGTAACAAGTGTTAAATGTGACTATGGTCCACCAGTTACACAACCAAGGCCTCAAATGTATTCTTTAATTGTAATCAAAGGACTTTTGCTCTTCATTCAAGTAAATAAACTTGAAGGGAAACACCACCAAGTGGTTTATTGGACACCTATATGACTAAAAATAGCAGCAAATTTACATTTAATTTCCATATGTCTAAGTGGTTAACGGGGAGGGAGTGTGCACTAGGCCTGGTTAAGTCATCACAAGTTTATGCTTTGGAAAAAAAATTCTTTTAAGTCATCTTAAATCTTCCTATGTCTAATTTCTAAGAGACTTTTGGTATGTTTTAAGATAGGATTATTGATGAAAGAGCCCAAAGAGCCTTTCTCCATGGTATCCAGGTACACATAGTAGCGGTCTTCTCTTATATGGTTGGACATGATTTAAAAAACTTAGCTAGGAATTACTCATTTAACTTAAGGTTTTCTCATAATGCCATCATTTGAAAAGTATGATCAAATTCTTCTATTATGAAGAATTAGTCTATGTGCCTCTAGTAATCACTATAATTGTTTGTAAGGATAAAATGACTAATTGCATCAGGTAGGAGAGTATCAACTTTGAGTTCTTCAAAGATTATATTCCTCTATTCATAATTTTTAAGGGTTGTGTGTGGAGGAGGTTATCACTACCAAGAAGGGAGGAGACCTTTCCTTGTATTCTTTTATAATTTTCATTATTCTTATTTATTTTACACTTACATTTACAAATACACATACATATGCATTTACTTTTTTCATTTATTTCTTGTGTAGTTTTATAGTTTGATCGATTTCATATTATGTGTAGAAGACTTTAGAATTTCAATTACATTAATTTATGGATATGTTGTATCTATAACACTACAAAACCATATACTCTTTGCATTTACACTTGCATTTAGAAATACACATTTATATACATAGATATAGATTTCTTTAATGATATGTTGCATTTATTGTTCTAGGAGAGCATCTAGTAATTGCATTTACATTTACATTTAAAAATACATATACATACATACATACATACATACGTACATACATATATGTGTGTGTGTATGTATATCATTTATATTCAATGTTTAGAAACAACCCATTAGGTCTGCACATGGATAAAAATTTATAAAATCAGTTCTCCCATACATATTTTGTTGAAACCTAGGCTTGAACCTCTCATTTCAGATGCTTTTCTTCACAAAACTATTGAGGACAACAACTATACCTTCTTTATTTCTCATCCTATTCCCTATTCATGCATCCTAGAATTATAACAGTGTCCATGGGGCCTCTTACACAAGCTACAGTAATCACAAAAAGTGTAAGAGCGCCTTTATATCATGTTTTGACTACAAAACCCTCAAAAATAGGGTAACTCAGATTATGATCTGTTGGTGAGTTGTATGGACAAAATCATTAGCACCAGCTCATTCTTAAAGTCTTTTGAAAGAGAAGTGAATCAGGTGGCAGTTAAGTACAAACCTTATAGTGGATCAAGGTGAATGAGGTGATCAATTTTGATTGGCCAACTGATGAAGAGTACGTATGAGAAATGGGTAAATGTATATTTAACTGAGGAAGAGTGAAAAGGAGTAGACTGCTAACGGTTGACAAATTAGCTGTTGCAGTTACAACAGATTCTAGTTTTTTTTTTTTGGTGATAGTCTAGGTGCAGAATTCTTGAAGTTTTTTGTTGCTGCATCAACCATTCTCAGCGGGCACGATGAACAAGAAGATTCTCTGGGGAGATTGTTGTTGTAACAAATTTTTGGAATATCACAAGGCAGTCCAATTGGGTGACACATATGCTTTCAGGCTCGATGCTTTTTCTCCTTCTTTTTCTATAAGAAGGATTTCAAGGCCAGAAGTACGGGTTAGCAAGTTAGATATTTTTGGTCGAGTCTAGATGAAGTTGCAGAGAAAATTGTAAAGTCTGATGGTTTTAGGGAAAATAGAATTTAGGTTTTGAGTCATTCTATAGTAGGTTTTGAATTCATGGGGATTTGATGTTTTATGACAATATTGGAATTTGAATTGATATGATTAATTCAAACTCATGTCTCTCCATTGTACAAGCATATCTGAATTTTGAATAAAATGATCAAAGGTTGTTTCGTTCATCTCACTATTGTGGTGTGTATGATTCTTGTTTTATCTTTAATTCAAGGAATTAATTAAAATGCTTGAATGGGAATGTAGGTGGATATGTTCTGTATAAGGATTTGATAAGTAGTATTGGGTTAGAATACATATTGATGAGATTGTAAGACAATGTTATCAAGGATCTTATATGTTATGTGTTAAATCTATCATAAACCCTTAGATGCTTATAAATTTGACTCCTCCAATGGATATATGGCACTGATCTAAATTTTAATTATTCGTATGGTTCAGTATTTTTTTTCCTTTACCTAGAGCTTGCTACAAATTGCAAAGCAATGACTATCTTATAATATGAAATGTTGTAGTTATCTCATGCTCCAAATAGTTGATATTATTGATGAAAAACCAATTCTATTTGGTATTATCCTATTATGTTGAGCTATTAAATGAGATTATATGTTGTTGTTAATGTTGTTTATGATGATGGTGCAGAGGTTGTAAACACATTAAGGGATCACCCTCCCGGGTCTTGTAGAGCCCAAAGTGTAGGAGGTCTTTCAAATCCTCGTTAGTTGGTCCAGGTCATTCGAGCTGCCCTTTATTAGAATTGGAAATTCCATAGGTAGATTAGAAGATCAACCTGCTTACCATAAAAACAACCAACACCTTGCATATGTTTGCGGTGGAGGTATTAAAGAAGAATTGTATGCCTCTATTTCCATTCATTAGATTTACGTTATCCTAGCATATACTTGGGCTAAGTCTACAATTGCTTCAAACTCATGCGATGAAGGCTATGTGTGATGAAATCCTAGACCTCAACCAAGATGTGGGTAGATTATGGGAGTTTTTCCAAGACCTAAGGCTAGTCGATAAAAATGTGAAAGACTAAGCTATTTTATTTTTTATCTTATCTTATACAATTTTACGAAGAATGGGGGTGCCAATGTACGAGAAGATCTTTGGAAACTAGGCATGAAAATTGAAGGTTAAGGAGAATGGGGGTGCCAAGCTTACAGTACTCATTTGCCCTTTGGTCGCCGATTTTCCCTGAGTGCCTCGAACCTCATCGTACACTGGTATTGACCTTGTTTTCACTCCTCCAAACTCTTCCTCGGCGTTGATATTGACCTTGTTTTCACTCCTCCAAACTCTTCGTCGGCCTAGTATTGACCTTATTTTAACTCCAAACT
The DNA here is from genome assembly GCA_007258455.2 of Sequoia sempervirens. Classification (NCBI taxonomy): domain Eukaryota; kingdom Viridiplantae; phylum Streptophyta; class Pinopsida; order Cupressales; family Cupressaceae; genus Sequoia; species Sequoia sempervirens. Next base: position 707,498,699 of record VDFB02193867.1, on the reverse strand, counting down.
CTTCCTCGGTGCTGGCATTGACCTTGTTTTCACTACTCCAAACTCTTCCTCGGTGCTGGTATTGACCTTTCACTTCTCCAATTTGACGAGCTACAACCTAGTTTCGTTAGGTTTTACAATATGTTAATTAAATTATAAATTTTGGCCCATTTAGCTAGGTTTTAATATTCTATAATATAGTTAAGTATATATTAGCTATATTTTACATAATAAATAATATAATTATTCAACTTATTATAATTATATATATATATTCTTTAACAAAAATATTAAATACGATATAAAATTATTATAATTAATAATTAATAATAAGTATATTTTTATATAATACAAAATATAATTAATATAATATATATTTAATATAATAGTAATATATATTAATATGAGAGAGAAACTAAATTTTGATTGGTTGTTTCATGTCAATAATCCAAGGATGGCATGTGTCCTTGGGGAGTTATGCTCAAGGTAGCATGCCATTTGATTAAAGATATGATAGTTCTCCTTTAAGACCTCTTCAATGTACCCATTGCATACTTAAGGAGACAAAGATAAATATATATAGGGAAGAAAATATAGAGAGAGAGGGAGATAATGACAAACATACAAATAGAAAAGGAGACAAAGAGATAGAGAGGGGTAGAGAGATAAAGAGATAAGGATGAATATATAGAGATATAGGGAGGGTGATTGATATCTCTCCTTGTTGCTCTCTATCTCCCTAAACCCTCTTCTCTATCTCTCCTCCTCTACCTATCTGTATCCCTTTCTCTCCCTCCCCCTCTCTATCTCATTCACTCCCATCTCTCCCTCCATCTCTCTGCTCTATATCTCTATCTCTATTTCTCTTTTTATCTCCCTCTCCTCTCTCTATCTCTTTCTATCTATATCCCTTTCTCTCCCTCCCCCTCTCTATCTCTCACCATCTCTCCCTCCCTATCTCCCTATCTCCCTTATCCATCAACTCTCTATCTCCACCTCTCCTCCTTTCTCTTCCCATATATCTCCATCTCTCTTTATCTTCTCATATATCTCTATCTCTCTCTCTTTCTCTCCTTGTCTATCTCTATCTCCCCATATATTAACTAAGAACCCATGCAAGCATACAATAGTATATGTTGGTAAAACTATAATAGTGTTTTATGAAACTATAAGTAACACTTATCTTTCTAATGTCAAGCCTTCTTATAAAAATAGTGTTTTATTAAACTTTAAGTAGATTATTGTCACCACTCTTCATTCAAGATGAAATGCCAAATGTAGCAATTGGTTTGTTGGTTTTGTCAAGTTTCATTAACCAAGCTATTTAATAGGTTGAATAAAGTTGTGTTATGACCCTTCATCTCTTTAAAATAATTAGACAATATTAGTGAGATCAGGAAGGGGAGAAAACAAAACTCCTTCAAAATAGGGGTAGTTGTGGGTTTGTTGATTTTCTTTGTATACTATATACTTAGTTCCTGTAGGATAAATAAGTCACTTTAGATCATTTTCTTAGTTGTGTATCCTAACTAATATAGAGTAAGCTTTTTCATTTTAATTGACTACTACATAATAGTTTATGTCTTGAAAGAATTGTTTCCATTCTTTGTAGTTTTTACATTGGAATATAAATCATATTTAATTTCATGCCAATATACTTCTTTCATAAAGATATTTGTTTGAAATAAGTGCTTCATAACCCATCTAATCAAATCATAATTAACCTATCAAAAAGGCAATAGGAATTTTCTAAAGAAAAGAACACTTGACGCAAGCATAAGTGTATGGCCTTCGAAGAAAGAATTGATCCACCTTAGCAATAACAACTACCTGATTTAGACCTGGGTATGTGCAGGATCATGATGAGCCAAAAAGTGGCAACATGAAAAAATTAGCATTTTGAACTTGCCAAAAAATGCGAAAATCCTAAGTTGACTTTTTTTTTGGGTTGGGTGTCAGTACATTGCTCCATTGCAATGCCCAAGCCAAAGTACTACAAATCGGATATCCGATTCAAATCCCATATCCGATTTGTTTTGGATATCCAATTCATGTCTAATATCTAATTTGAAAAACATTTTAAAATGTAATATTTTGGTGCTATAAATCGGATATCCAATTTTTCCACACATATACACAAGAGTAATTAAGAGGTGGAGGGTGGGAGAG